>JASGCC010003325.1:0-24428 GCA_030067915.1 Hydractinia echinata | reverse complement strand
CCGTCCGTATAGTGGAATGTATACAAAGAAAGTAAGCAGGAGTAAAACTCATTTCCCGAACGATTTTTAAAATTATTTTTTCACCACTAAACCCATGAGACTTGTAGTTTTCAAAAATATTTTCATTTTTGATGAGACGCCGAATGAAAGCAGTTTAATCGCCGGCAACCGAAAACCGCGATTTCCCGTAAAACCGTATAGTCGAATGTATACAAAGAAAGTAAGCAGGAGTAAACTCATTTCCCGAACAATTTTTAAAATTATTTTTTCACCACTAAAACCCATGAGACTTGTAGTTTTCAAAAATATTTTCATTTTTGATGAGACGCCGAATGAAAGCAGTTTAATCGCCGGCAACCGAAAACCCGCGATTTCCCGTAAATCCCGTATAGTCAATGTATACAAAGAAAGTAAGCAGGAGTAAACTCATTTCCCGAACGATTTTTAAATTATTTTTTTCACCACTAAAACCCATGAGACTTGTAGTTTTCAAAATATTTTCATTTTTGATGAGACGCCGAATGAAAGCAGTTAATCTCCGGCAACCGAAAACCCGCGATTTCCCGTAAATCCGGCTCCGTTATAGTCGAATGTATACAAAGAAAGTAGCAGGGAGTAAACTCATTTCCCGAACATTTTTAAAATATTTTTCACCACTAAAACCCATGAGACTTGTAGTTTTCAAAAATATTTTCATTTTTGATGACGCCGAATGAAAGCAGTTTAATCTCCGGCAACCGAAAACCCGCGATTTCCCGTAAATCCCGATCGGCCCGTATAGTCGAATGTATACAAAGAAAGTAAGCAGGGAGTAAACTCATTTCCCGAACGATTTTTAAAATTATTTTTTCACCACTAAAACCCATGAGACTTGTAGTTTTCAAAAAATTTTCATTTTTGATGAGACGCCGAATGAAAGCAGTTTAATCGCCGGCAACCGAAAACCGCGATTTCCCGTAAATCCCGTATAGTCGAATATACAAAGAAGTAAGCAGGGAGTAACTCATTCCCGAACGATTTTTAAAATTATTTTTTCACCACTAAAACCCATGAGACTTGTAGTTTTCAAAAATATTTTCATTTTTGATGAGACGCCGAATGAAAGCAGTTTAATCGGCCGGCAACCGAAAACCCGCGATTTCCCGTAAATCCCGTATAGTCGAATGTATACAAAGAAAGTAAGCAGGGAGTAAACTCATTTCCCGAACGATTTTTAAAATTATTTTTTCACCACTAAAACCCATGAGACTTGTAGTTTTTCAAAAATATTTTCATTTTTGATGAGACGCCGAATGAAAGCAGTTTAATCGCCGGCAACCGAAAACCCGCGATTTCCCGTAAATCCCGGGACTCGGCCCGTATAGTCGAATGTATACAAAGAAAGTAAGCAGGAGTAAACTCATTTCCCGAACGATTTTTAAAATTATTTTTTCACCACTAAACCCATGAGACTTGTAGTTTTCAAAAATATTTTCATTTTTGATGAGACGCCGAATGAAAGCAGTTTAATCGCCGGCAACCGAAAACCCGCGATTTCCCGTAAATCCCGTATAGTCGAATGTATACAAAGAAAGTAAGCAGGGAGTAAACTCATTTCCCGAACGATTTTTAAAATTATTTTTTCACCAAAAACCATGAGACTTGTAGTTTTCAAAATATTTTCATTTTTGATGAGACGCCGAATGAAAGCAGTTTAATCGCCGGCAACCGAAAACCCGCGATTTCCCGTAAATCCCGGCTCGGCCCGTATAGTCGAATGTATACAAAGAAAGTAAGCAGGGAGTAAACTCATTTCCCGAACGATTTTTAAAATTATTTTTTCACCACTAAAACCCATGAGACTTTAGTTTTCAAAAATTTTCATTTTTGATGAGACGCCGAATGAAAGCAGTTTAATCGCCGGCAACCGAAAACCCGCGATTTCCCGTAAATCCCGTATAGTCGAATGTATACAAAGAAAGTAAGCAGGGAGTAAACTCATTTCCCGAACGATTTTTAAAATTATTTTTTCACCACTAAAACCCATGAGACTTGTAGTTTTCAAAAATATTTTCATTTTTGATGAGACGCCGAATGAAAGCAGTTTAATCGCCGGCAACCGAAAACCCGCGATTTCCCGTAAATCCCGTATAGTCGAATGTATACAAAGAAAGTAAGCAGGGAGTAAACTCATTTCCCGAACGATTTTTAAAATTATTTTTTCACCACTAAAACCCATGAGACTTGTAGTTTTCAAAAATATTTCATTTTTGATGAGACGCCGAATGAAAGCAGTTTAATCTCCGGCAACCGAAAACCCGCGATTTCCCGTAAATCCCGGCTCCCGTATAGTCGAATGTATACAAAGAAAGTAAGCAGGGAGTAAACTCATTTCCCGAACGATTTTTAAAATTATTTTTTCACCACTAAAACCCATGAGACTTGTAGTTTTCAAAAATATTTTCATTTTTGATGAGACGCCGAATGAAAGCAGTTTAATCGCCGGCAACCGAAAACCCGCGATTTCCCGTAAATCCCGGCTCGGCCGTATAGGAATGTATACAAAGAAGTACCAGGGAGTAAACTCATTTCCCGAACGATTTTTAAAATTATTTTTTCACCAAAAACCCATGAGACTTGTAGTTTTCAAAATATTTTCATTTTTGATGAGACGCCGAATGAAAGCAGTTTAATCGCCGGCAACCGAAAACCCGCGATTTCCCGTAAATCCCGGCTCGGCCGTATAGTCGAATGTATACAAAGAAAGTAGCAGGGAGTAAACTCATTTCCCGAACGATTTTTAAAATTATTTTTTCACCACTAAAACCCATGAGACTTGTAGTTTTCAAAAATATTTTCATTTTTGATAGACGCCGAATGAAAGCAGTTTAATCGCCGGCAACCGAAAACCCGCGATTTCCCGTAAATATCGGCCCGTATAGTCGAATGTATACAAAAAGTAAGCAGGGAGTAAACTCATTTCCCGAACGATTTTTAAAATTATTTTTTCACCACTAAAACCCATGAGACTTGTAGTTTTCAAAAATATTTTCATTTTTGATGAGACGCCGAATGAAAGCAGTTTAATCCGGCAACCGAAAACCCGCGATTTCCCGTAAATCCCGTATAGTCGAATGTATACAAAGAAAGTAAGCAGGGAGTAAACTCATTTCCCGAACGATTTTTAAAATTATTTTTTCACCACTAAAACCCAGACTTGTAGTTTTCAAAAATATTTCATTTTTGATGAGACGCCGAATGAAAGCAGTTTAATCGCCGGCAACCGAAAACCCGCGATTTCCCGTAAATCCCTCGGCCCGTATAGTCGAATGTATACAAAGAAAGTAAGCAGGGAGTAAACTCATTTCCCGAACGATTTTTAAAATTATTTTTTCACCACTAAAACCCATGAGACTTGTAGTTTTCAAAAATATTTTCATTTTTGATGAGACGCCGAATGAAAGCAGTTTAATCGCCGGCAACCGAAAACCCGCGATTTCCCGTAAATCCCGGCTCGGCCCGTATAGTCGAATGTATACAAAGAAAGTAAGCAGGGAGTAAACTCATTTCCCGAACGATTTTTAAAATTATTTTTTCACCACTAAAACCCATGAGACTTGTAGTTTTCAAAAATATTTTCATTTTTGATGAGACGCCGAATGAAAGCAGTTTAATCGCCGGCAACCGAAAACCCGCGATTTCCCGTAAATCCCGGCTCGGCCGTATAGTCGAATGTATACAAAGAAAGTAAGCAGGGAGTAAACTCATTTCCCGAACGATTTTTAAAATTATTTTTTCACCACTAAAACCCATGAGACTTGTAGTTTTCAAAAATATTTTCATTTTTGATGAGACGCCGAATGAAAGCAGTTTAATCGCCGGCAACCGAAAACCCGCGATTTCCCGTAAATCCCGGACCCGGCCCGTATAGTCGAATGTATACAAAGAAAGTAAGCAGGGAGTAAACTCATTTCCCGAACGATTTTTAAAATTATTTTTTCACCACTAAAACCCATGAGACTTGTAGTTTTCAAAAATATTTTCATTTTTGATGAGACGCCGAATGAAAGCAGTTTAATCGCCGGCAACCGAAAACCCGCGATTTCCCGTAAATCCCCGGCCGTATAGTCGAATGTATACAAAGAAAGTAGCAGGGAGTAAACTCATTTCCCGAACGATTTTTAAAATTATTTTTTCACCACTAAAACCCATGAGACTTGTAGTTTTCAAAAATATTTTCATTTTTGATGAGACGCCGAATGAAAGCAGTTTAATCGCCGGCAACCGAAAACCCGCGATTTCCCGTAAATCCCGTATAGTCGAATGTATACAAAGAAAGTAAGCAGGGAGTAAACTCATTTCCCGAACGATTTTTAAAATTATTTTTTCACCACTAAAACCCATGAGACTTGTAGTTTTCAAAAATATTTTCATTTTTGATGAGACGCCGAATGAAAGCAGTTTAATCGCCGGCAACCGAAAACCCGCGATTTCCCGTAAATCCCGGCTCGGCCCTATAGTCGAATGTATACAAAGAAAGTAGCAGGGAGTAAACTCATTTCCCGAACGATTTTTAAAATTATTTTTTCACCACTAAAACCCATGAGACTTGTAGTTTTCAAAAATATTTTCATTTTTGATGAGACGCCGAATGAAAGCAGTTTAATCGCCGGCAACCGAAAACCCGCGATTTCCCGTAAAATCCCGTATAGTCGAATGTATACAAAGAAAGTAAGCAGGGAGTAAACTCATTTCCCGAACGATTTTTAAAATTATTTTTTCACCACTAAAACCCATGAGACTTGTAGTTTTCAAAAATATTTTCATTTTTGATGAGACGCCGAATGAAAGCAGTTTAATCGCCGGCAACCGAAAACCCGCGATTTCCCGTAAATCCCGGACTCGGCCCGTATAGTCGAATGTATACAAAGAAAGTAAGCAGGGAGTAAACTCATTTCCCGAACGATTTTTAAAATTATTTTTTCACCACTAAAACCCATGAGACTTGTAGTTTTCAAAAATATTTTCATTTTTGATGAGACGCCGAATGAAAGCAGTTTAATCGCCGGCAACCGAAAACCCGCGATTTCCCGTAAATCCCGGTATAGTCGAATGTATACAAAGAAAGTAAGCAGGGAGTAAACTCATTTCCCGAACGATTTTTAAAATTATTTTTTCACCACTAAAACCCATGAGACTTGTAGTTTTCAAAAATATTTTCATTTTTGATGAGACGCCGAATGAAAGCAGTTTAATCGCCGGCAACCGAAAACCCGCGATTTCCCGTAAATTCCCGTATAGTCGAATGTATACAAAGAAAGTAAGCAGGGAGTAAACTCATTTCCCGAACGATTTTTAAAATTATTTTTTCACCACTAAAACCCATGAGACTTGTAGTTTTCAAAAATATTTTCATTTTTGATGAGACGCCGAATGAAAGCAGTTTAATCGCCGGCAACCGAAAACCCGCGATTTCCCGTAAATCCCGTATAGTCGAATGTATACAAAGAAAGTAAGGAGTAAACTCATTTCCCGAACGATTTTTAAAATTATTTTTTCACCACTAAAACCCATGAGACTTGTAGTTTTCAAAAATATTTTCATTTTTGATGAGACGCCGAATGAAAGCAGTTTAATCGCCGGCAACCGAAAACCCGCGATTTCCCGTAAATCCCGGACTCGGCCCGTATAGTCGAATGTATACAAAGAAAGTAAGCAGGGAGTAAACTCATTTCCCGAACGATTTTTAAAATTATTTTTTCACCACTAAAACCCATGAGACTTGTAGTTTTCAAAAATATTTTCATTTTTGATGAGACGCCGAATGAAAGCAGTTTAATCGCCGGCAACCGAAAACCCGCGATTTCCCGTAAATCCCGGACTCGGCCCGTATAGTCGAATGTATACAAAGAAAGTAAGCAGGGAGTAAACTCATTTCCCGAACGATTTTTAAAATTATTTTTTCACCACTAAAACCCATGAGACTTGTAGTTTTCAAAAATATTTTCATTTTTGATGAGACGCCGAATGAAAGCAGTTTAATCGCCGGCAACCGAAAACCCGCGATTTCCCGTAAATCCCGTATAGTCGAATGTATACAAAGAAAGTAAGCAGGGAGTAAACTCATTTCCCGAACGATTTTTAAAATTATTTTTTCACCACTAAAACCCATGAGACTTGTAGTTTTCAAAAATTTTTCATTTTTGATGAGACGCCGAATGAAAGCAGTTTAATCGCCGGCAACCGAAAACCCGCGATTTCCCGTAAATCCCGGCTCGGCCCGTATAGTCGAATGTATACAAAGAAAGTAAGCAGGGAGTAAACTCATTTCCCGAACGATTTTTAAAATTATTTTTTCACCACTAAAACCCATGAGACTTGTAGTTTTCAAAAATATTTTCATTTTTGATGAGACGCCGAATGAAAGCAGTTTAATCCGGCAACCGAAAACCCGCGATTTCCCGTAAATCCCGGCTCGGCCCGTATAGTCGAATGTATACAAAGAAAGTAAGCAGGGAGTAAACTCATTTCCCGAACGATTTTTAAAATTATTTTTTCACCACTAAAACCCATGAGACTTGTAGTTTTCAAAAATATTTTCATTTTTGATGAGACGCCGAATGAAAGCAGTTTAATCGCCGGCAACCGAAAACCCGCGATTTCCCGTAAATCCCTCGGCCCGTATAGTCGAATGTATACAAAGAAAGTAAGCAGGGAGTAAACTCATTTCCCGAACGATTTTTAAAATTATTTTTTCACCACTAAAACCCATGAGACTTGTAGTTTTCAAAAATATTTTCATTTTTGATGAGACGCCGAATGAAAGCAGTTTAATCGCCGGCAACCGAAAACCCGCGATTTCCCGTAAATCCCGTATAGTCGAATGTATACAAAGAAAGTAAGCAGGGAGTAAACTCATTTCCCGAACGATTTTTAAAATTATTTTTTCACCACTAAAACCCATGAGACTTGTAGTTTTCAAAAATATTTTCATTTTTGATGAGACGCCGAATGAAAGCAGTTTAATCCGGCAACCGAAAACCCGCGATTTCCCGTAAATCCCTCCCGTATAGTCGAATGTATACAAAGAAAGTAAGCAGGGAGTAAACTCATTTCCCGAACGATTTTTAAAATTATTTTTTCACCACTAAAACCCATGAGACTTGTAGTTTTCAAAAATATTTTCATTTTTGATGAGACGCCGAATGAAAGCAGTTTAATCGCCGGCAACCGAAAACCCGCGATTTCCCGTAAATCCCGTATAGTCGAATGTATACAAAGAAAGTAAGCAGGGAGTAAACTCATTTCCCGAACGATTTTTAAAATTATTTTTTCACCACTAAAACCCATGAGACTTGTAGTTTTCAAAAATATTTTCATTTTTGATGAGACGCCGAATGAAAGCAGTTTAATCGCCGGCAACCGAAAACCCGCGATTTCCCGTAAATCCCGATCGGCCCGTATAGTCGAATGTATACAAAGAAAGTAAGCAGGGAGTAAACTCATTTCCCGAACGATTTTTAAAATTATTTTTTCACCACTAAAACCCATGAGACTTGTAGTTTTCAAAAATATTTTCATTTTTGATGAGACGCCGAATGAAAGCAGTTTAATCGCCGGCAACCGAAAACCCGCGATTTCCCGTAAATCCCATCCCGTATAGTCGAATGTATACAAAGAAAGTAAGCAGGGAGTAAACTCATTTCCCGAACGATTTTTAAAATTATTTTTTCACCACTAAAACCCATGAGACTTGTAGTTTTCAAAAATATTTTCATTTTTGATGAGACGCCGAATGAAAGCAGTTTAATCGCCGGCAACCGAAAACCCGCGATTTCCCGTAAATCCCGGCTCGGCCCGTATAGTCGAATGTATACAAAGAAAGTAGCAGGGAGTAAACTCATTTCCCGAACGATTTTTAAAATTATTTTTTCACCACTAAAACCCATGAGACTTGTAGTTTTCAAAAATATTTTCATTTTTGATGAGACGCCGAATGAAAGCAGTTTAATCGCCGGCAACCGAAAACCCGCGATTTCCCGTAAATCCCGGCTCCCGTATAGTCGAATGTATACAAAGAAAGTAAGCAGGGAGTAAACTCATTTCCCGAACGATTTTTAAAATTATTT
Source organism: Hydractinia echinata (assembly GCA_030067915.1). Lineage (NCBI taxonomy): Eukaryota > Metazoa > Cnidaria > Hydrozoa > Anthoathecata > Hydractiniidae > Hydractinia > Hydractinia echinata. Next base: position 16,320 of record JASGCC010003325.1, on the reverse strand, counting down.
TTTCACCACTAAAACCCATGAGACTTGTAGTTTTCAAAAATATTTTCATTTTTGATGAGACGCCGAATGAAAGCAGTTTAATCGCCGGCAACCGAAAACCCGCGATTTCCCGTAAATCCCGTATAGTCGAATGTATACAAAGAAAGTAAGCAGGGAGTAAACTCATTTCCCGAACGATTTTTAAAATTATTTTTTCACCACTAAAACCCATGAGACTTGTAGTTTTCAAAAATATTTTCATTTTTGATGAGACGCCGAATGAAAGCAGTTTAATCGCCGGCAACCGAAAACCCGCGATTTCCCGTAAATCCCGTATAGTCGAATGTATACAAAGAAAGTAAGCAGGGAGTAAACTCATTTCCCGAACGATTTTTAAAATTATTTTTTCACCACTAAAACCCATGAGACTTGTAGTTTTCAAAAATATTTCATTTTTGATGAGACGCCGAATGAAAGCAGTTTAATCGCCGGCAACCGAAAACCCGCGATTTCCCGTAAATCCCGTATAGTCGAATGTATACAAAGAAAGTAAGCAGGGAGTAAACTCATTTCCCGAACGATTTTTAAAATTATTTTTTCACCACTAAAACCCATGAGACTTGTAGTTTTCAAAAATATTTTCATTTTTGATGAGACGCCGAATGAAAGCAGTTTAATCGCCGGCAACCGAAAACCCGCGATTTCCCGTAAATCCCGGCTCGGCCCGTATAGTCGAATGTATACAAAGAAAGTAAGCAGGGAGTAAACTCATTTCCCGAACGATTTTTAAAATTATTTTTTCACCACTAAAACCCATGAGACTTGTAGTTTTCAAAAATATTTTCATTTTTGATGAGACGCCGAATGAAAGCAGTTTAATCGCCGGCAACCGAAAACCCGCGATTTCCCGTAAATCCCGTATAGTCGAATGTATACAAAGAAAGTAAGCAGGGAGTAAACTCATTTCCCGAACGATTTTTAAAATTATTTTTTCACCACTAAAACCCATGAGACTTGTAGTTTTCAAAAATATTTTCATTTTTGATGAGACGCCGAATGAAAGCAGTTTAATCGCCGGCAACCGAAAACCCGCGATTTCCCGTAAATCCCGTATAGTCGAATGTATACAAAGAAAGTAAGCAGGGAGTAAACTCATTTCCCGAACGATTTTTAAAATTATTTTTTCACCACTAAAACCCATGAGACTTGTAGTTTTCAAAAATATTTTCATTTTTGATGAGACGCCGAATGAAAGCAGTTTAATCGCCGGCAACCGAAAACCCGCGATTTCCCGTAAATCCCTCGGCCCGTATAGTCGAATGTATACAAAGAAAGTAAGCAGGGAGTAAACTCATTTCCCGAACGATTTTTAAAATTATTTTTTCACCACTAAAACCCATGAGACTTGTAGTTTTCAAAAATATTTTCATTTTTGATGAGACGCCGAATGAAAGCAGTTTAATCGCCGGCAACCGAAAACCCGCGATTTCCCGTAAATCCCGTATAGTCGAATGTATACAAAGAAAGTAAGCAGGGAGTAAACTCATTTCCCGAACGATTTTTAAAATTATTTTTTCACCACTAAAACCCATGAGACTTGTAGTTTTCAAAAATATTTTCATTTTTGATGAGACGCCGAATGAAAGCAGTTTAATCGCCGGCAACCGAAAACCCGCGATTTCCCGTAAATCCCTCGGCCCGTATAGTCGAATGTATACAAAGAAAGTAAGCAGGGAGTAAACTCATTTCCCGAACGATTTTTAAAATTATTTTTTCACCACTAAAACCCATGAGACTTGTAGTTTTCAAAAATATTTTCATTTTTGATGAGACGCCGAATGAAAGCAGTTTAATCGCCGGCAACCGAAAACCCGCGATTTCCCGTAAATCCCGTATAGTCGAATGTATACAAAGAAAGTAAGCAGGGAGTAAACTCATTTCCCGAACGATTTTTAAAATTATTTTTTCACCACTAAAACCCATGAGACTTGTAGTTTTCAAAAATATTTTCATTTTTGATGAGACGCCGAATGAAAGCAGTTTAATCGCCGGCAACCGAAAACCCGCGATTTCCCGTAAATCCCGGATCGGCCCGTATAGTCGAATGTATACAAAGAAAGTAAGCAGGGAGTAAACTCATTTCCCGAACGATTTTTAAAATTATTTTTTCACCACTAAAACCCATGAGACTTGTAGTTTTCAAAAATATTTTCATTTTTGATGAGACGCCGAATGAAAGCAGTTTAATCGCCGGCAACCGAAAACCCGCGATTTCCCGTAAATCCCATCGGCCCGTATAGTCGAATGTATACAAAGAAAGTAAGCAGGGAGTAAACTCATTTCCCGAACGATTTTTAAAATTATTTTTTCACCACTAAAACCCATGAGACTTGTAGTTTTCAAAAATATTTTCATTTTTGATGAGACGCCGAATGAAAGCAGTTTAATCGCCGGCAACCGAAAACCCGCGATTTCCCGTAAATCCCTGCCCGTATAGTCGAATGTATACAAAGAAAGTAAGCAGGGAGTAAACTCATTTCCCGAACGATTTTTAAAATTATTTTTTCACCACTAAAACCCATGAGACTTGTAGTTTTCAAAAATATTTTCATTTTTGATGAGACGCCGAATGAAAGCAGTTTAATCGCCGGCAACCGAAAACCCGCGATTTCCCGTAAATCCCGGCTCCCGTATAGTCGAATGTATACAAAGAAAGTAAGCAGGGAGTAAACTCATTTCCCGAACGATTTTTAAAATTATTTTTTCACCACTAAAACCCATGAGACTTGTAGTTTTCAAAAATATTTTCATTTTTGATGAGACGCCGAATGAAAGCAGTTTAATCGCCGGCAACCGAAAACCCGCGATTTCCCGTAAATCCCGTATAGTCGAATGTATACAAAGAAAGTAAGCAGGGAGTAAACTCATTTCCCGAACGATTTTTAAAATTATTTTTTCACCACTAAAACCCATGAGACTTGTAGTTTTCAAAAATATTTTCATTTTTGATGAGACGCCGAATGAAAGCAGTTTAATCGCCGGCAACCGAAAACCCGCGATTTCCCGTAAATCCCGTATAGTCGAATGTATACAAAGAAAGTAAGCAGGGAGTAAACTCATTTCCCGAACGATTTTTAAAATTATTTTTTCACCACTAAAACCCATGAGACTTGTAGTTTTCAAAAATATTTTCATTTTTGATGAGACGCCGAATGAAAGCAGTTTAATCGCCGGCAACCGAAAACCCGCGATTTCCCGTAAATCCCGTATAGTCGAATGTATACAAAGAAAGTAAGCAGGGAGTAAACTCATTTCCCGAACGATTTTTAAAATTATTTTTTCACCACTAAAACCCATGAGACTTTTTAGTTTTCAAAAATATTTTCATTTTTGATGAGACGCCGAATGAAAGCAGTTTAATCGCCGGCAACCGAAAACCCGCGATTTCCCGTAAATCCCGGACTCGGCCCGTATAGTCGAATGTATACAAAGAAAGTAAGCAGGGAGTAAACTCATTTCCCGAACGATTTTTAAAATTATTTTTTCACCACTAAAACCCATGAGACTTGTAGTTTTCAAAAATATTTTCATTTTTGATGAGACGCCGAATGAAAGCAGTTTAATCGCCGGCAACCGAAAACCCGCGATTTCCCGTAAATCCCGTATAGTCGAATGTATACAAAGAAAGTAAGCGGGAGTAAACTCATTTCCCGAACGATTTTTAAAATTATTTTTTCACCACTAAAACCCATGAGACTTGTAGTTTTCAAAAATATTTTCATTTTTGATGAGACGCCGAATGAAAGCAGTTTAATCGCCGGCAACCGAAAACCCGCGATTTCCCGTAAATCCCGTATAGTCGAATGTATACAAAGAAAGTAAGCAGGGAGTAAACTCATTTCCCGAACGATTTTTAAAATTATTTTTTCACCACTAAAACCCATGAGACTTGTAGTTTTCAAAAATATTTTCATTTTTGATGAGACGCCGAATGAAAGCAGTTTAATCGCCGGCAACCGAAAACCCGCGATTTCCCGTAAATCCCGTATAGTCGAATGTATACAAAGAAAGTAAGCAGGGAGTAAACTCATTTCCCGAACGATTTTTAAAATTATTTTTTCACCACTAAAACCCATGAGACTTGTAGTTTTCAAAAATATTTTCATTTTTGATGAGACGCCGAATGAAAGCAGTTTAATCGCCGGCAACCGAAAACCCGCGATTTCCCGTAAATCCCATCGGCCCGTATAGTCGAATGTATACAAAGAAAGTAAGCAGGGAGTAAACTCATTTCCCGAACGATTTTTAAAATTATTTTTTCACCACTAAAACCCATGAGACTTGTAGTTTTCAAAAATATTTTCATTTTTGATGAGACGCCGAATGAAAGCAGTTTAATCGCCGGCAACCGAAAACCCGCGATTTCCCGTAAATCCCTCGGCCCGTATAGTCGAATGTATACAAAGAAAGTAAGCAGGGAGTAAACTCATTTCCCGAACGATTTTTAAAATTATTTTTTCACCACTAAAACCCATGAGACTTGTAGTTTTCAAAAATATTTTCATTTTTGATGAGACGCCGAATGAAAGCAGTTTAATCGCCGGCAACCGAAAACCCGCGATTTCCCGTAAATCCCATCCCGTATAGTCGAATGTATACAAAGAAAGTAAGCAGGGAGTAAACTCATTTCCCGAACGATTTTTAAAATTATTTTTTCACCACTAAAACCCATGAGACTTGTAGTTTTCAAAAATATTTTCATTTTTGATGAGACGCCGAATGAAAGCAGTTTAATCGCCGGCAACCGAAAACCCGCGATTTCCCGTAAATCCCGTATAGTCGAATGTATACAAAGAAAGTAAGCAGGGAGTAAACTCATTTCCCGAACGATTTTTAAAATTATTTTTTCACCACTAAAACCCATGAGACTTGTAGTTTTCAAAAATATTTTCATTTTTGATGAGACGCCGAATGAAAGCAGTTTAATCGCCGGCAACCGAAAACCCGCGATTTCCCGTAAATCCCTCGGCCGTATAGTCGAATGTATACAAAGAAAGTAAGCAGGGAGTAAACTCATTTCCCGAACGATTTTTAAAATTATTTTTTCACCACTAAAACCCATGAGACTTGTAGTTTTCAAAAATATTTTCATTTTTGATGAGACGCCGAATGAAAGCAGTTTAATCGCCGGCAACCGAAAACCCGCGATTTCCCGTAAATCCCATCGGCCCGTATAGTCGAATGTATACAAAGAAAGTAAGCAGGGAGTAAACTCATTTCCCGAACGATTTTTAAAATTATTTTTTCACCACTAAAACCCATGAGACTTGTAGTTTTCAAAAATATTTTCATTTTTGATGAGACGCCGAATGAAAGCAGTTTAATCGCCGGCAACCGAAAACCCGCGATTTCCCGTAAATCCTCGTATAGTCGAATGTATACAAAGAAAGTAAGCAGGGAGTAAACTCATTTCCCGAACGATTTTTAAAATTATTTTTTCACCACTAAAACCCATGAGACTTGTAGTTTTCAAAAATATTTTCATTTTTGATGAGACGCCGAATGAAAGCAGTTTAATCGCCGGCAACCGAAAACCCGCGATTTCCCGTAAATCCCGTATAGTCGAATGTATACAAAGAAAGTAAGCAGGGAGTAAACTCATTTCCCGAACGATTTTTAAAATTATTTTTTCACCACTAAAACCCATGAGACTTGTAGTTTTCAAAAATATTTTCATTTTTGATGAGACGCCGAATGAAAGCAGTTTAATCGCCGGCAACCGAAAACCCGCGATTTCCCGTAAATCCCGTATAGTCGAATGTATACAAAGAAAGTAAGCAGGGAGTAAACTCATTTCCCGAACGATTTTTAAAATTATTTTTTCACCACTAAAACCCATGAGACTTGTAGTTTTCAAAAATATTTTCATTTTTGATGAGACGCCGAATGAAAGCAGTTTAATCGCCGGCAACCGAAAACCCGCGATTTCCCGTAAATCCCGGCTCGGCCCGTATAGTCGAATGTATACAAAGAAAGTAAGCAGGGAGTAAACTCATTTCCCGAACGATTTTTAAAATTATTTTTTCACCACTAAAACCCATGAGACTTGTAGTTTTCAAAAATATTTTCATTTTTGATGAGACGCCGAATGAAAGCAGTTTAATCGCCGGCAACCGAAAACCCGCGATTTCCCGTAAATCCCGTATAGTCGAATGTATACAAAGAAAGTAAGCAGGGAGTAAACTCATTTCCCGAACGATTTTTAAAATTATTTTTTCACCACTAAAACCCATGAGACTTGTAGTTTTCAAAAATATTTTCATTTTTGATGAGACGCCGAATGAAAGCAGTTTAATCGCCGGCAACCGAAAACCCGCGATTTCCCGTAAATCCCGATCGGCCCGTATAGTCGAATGTATACAAAGAAAGTAAGCAGGGAGTAAACTCATTTCCCGAACGATTTTTAAAATTATTTTTTCACCACTAAAACCCATGAGACTTGTAGTTTTCAAAAATATTTTCATTTTTGATGAGACGCCGAATGAAAGCAGTTTAATCGCCGGCAACCGAAAACCCGCGATTTCCCGTAAATCCCGGCTCGGCCCGTATAGTCGAATGTATACAAAGAAAGTAAGCAGGGAGTAAACTCATTTCCCGAACGATTTTTAAAATTATTTTTTCACCACTAAAACCCATGAGACTTGTAGTTTTCAAAAATTTTTCATTTTTGATGAGACGCCGAATGAAAGCAGTTTAATCGCCGGCAACCGAAAACCCGCGATTTCCCGTAAATCCCGGATCGGCCCGTATAGTCGAATGTATACAAAGAAAGTAAGCAGGGAGTAAACTCATTTCCCGAACGATTTTTAAAATTATTTTTTCACCACTAAAACCCATGAGACTTGTAGTTTTCAAAAATATTTTCATTTTTGATGAGACGCCGAATGAAAGCAGTTTAATCGCCGGCAACCGAAAACCCGCGATTTCCCGTAAATCCCGTATAGTCGAATGTATACAAAGAAAGTAAGCAGGGAGTAAACTCATTTCCCGAACGATTTTTAAAATTATTTTTTCACCACTAAAACCCATGAGACTTGTAGTTTTCAAAAATATTTTCATTTTTGATGAGACGCCGAATGAAAGCAGTTTAATCGCCGGCAACCGAAAACCCGCGATTTCCCGTAAATCCCGTATAGTCGAATGTATACAAAGAAAGTAAGCAGGGAGTAAACTCATTTCCCGAACGATTTTTAAAATTATTTTTTCACCACTAAAACCCATGAGACTTGTAGTTTTCAAAAATATTTTCATTTTTGATGAGACGCCGAATGAAAGCAGTTTAATCGCCGGCAACCGAAAACCCGCGATTTCCCGTAAAAATCCCGTATAGTCGAATGTATACAAAGAAAGTAAGCAGGGAGTAAACTCATTTCCCGAACGATTTTTAAAATTATTTTTTCACCACTAAAACCCATGAGACTTGTAGTTTTCAAAAATATTTTCATTTTTGATGAGACGCCGAATGAAAGCAGTTTAATCGCCGGCAACCGAAAACCCGCGATTTCCCGTAAATCCCGTATAGTCGAATGTATACAAAGAAAGTAAGCAGGGAGTAAACTCATTTCCCGAACGATTTTTAAAATTATTTTTTCACCACTAAAACCCATGAGACTTGTAGTTTTCAAAAATATTTTCATTTTTGATGAGACGCCGAATGAAAGCAGTTTAATCGCCGGCAACCGAAAACCCGCGATTTCCCGTAAATCCCGTATAGTCGAATGTATACAAAGAAAGTAAGCAGGGAGTAAACTCATTTCCCGAACGATTTTTAAAATTATTTTTTCACCACTAAAACCCATGAGACTTGTAGTTTTCAAAAATATTTTCATTTTTGATGAGACGCCGAATGAAAGCAGTTTAATCGCCGGCAACCGAAAACCCGCGATTTCCCGTAAATATCCCGTATAGTCGAATGTATACAAAGAAAGTAAGCAGGGAGTAAACTCATTTCCCGAACGATTTTTAAAATTATTTTTTCACCACTAAAACCCATGAGACTTGTAGTTTTCAAAAATATTTTCATTTTTGATGAGACGCCGAATGAAAGCAGTTTAATCGCCGGCAACCGAAAACCCGCGATTTCCCGTAAATCCCGTATAGTCGAATGTATACAAAGAAAGTAAGCAGGGAGTAAACTCATTTCCCGAACGATTTTTAAAATTATTTTTTCACCACTAAAACCCATGAGACTTGTAGTTTTCAAAAATATTTTCATTTTTGATGAGACGCCGAATGAAAGCAGTTTAATCGCCGGCAACCGAAAACCCGCGATTTCCCGTAAATCCCGCTCGGCCCGTATAGTCGAATGTATACAAAGAAAGTAAGCAGGGAGTAAACTCATTTCCCGAACGATTTTTAAAATTATTTTTTCACCACTAAAACCCATGAGACTTGTAGTTTTCAAAAATATTTTCATTTTTGATGAGACGCCGAATGAAAGCAGTTTAATCGCCGGCAACCGAAAACCCGCGATTTCCCGTAAATCCCGGCTCGGCCCGTATAGTCGAATGTATACAAAGAAAGTAGCAGGGAGTAAACTCATTTCCCGAACGATTTTTAAAATTATTTTTTCACCACTAAAACCCATGAGACTTGTAGTTTTCAAAAATATTTTCATTTTTGATGAGACGCCGAATGAAAGCAGTTTAATCGCCGGCAACCGAAAACCCGCGATTTCCCGTAAATCCCGTATAGTCGAATGTATACAAAGAAAGTAAGCAGGGAGTAAACTCATTTCCCGAACGATTTTTAAAATTTTTTTTCACCACTAAAACCCATGAGACTTGTAGTTTTCAAAAATATTTTCATTTTTGATGAGACGCCGAATGAAAGCAGTTTAATCGCCGGCAACCGAAAACCCGCGATTTCCCGTAAATCCCGTATAGTCGAATGTATACAAAGAAAGTAAGCAGGGAGTAAACTCATTTCCCGAACGATTTTTAAAATTATTTTTTCACCACTAAAACCCATGAGACTTGTAGTTTTCAAAAATATTTTCATTTTTGATGAGACGCCGAATGAAAGCAGTTTAATCGCCGGCAACCGAAAACCCGCGATTTCCCGTAAATCCCGTATAGTCGAATGTATACAAAGAAAGTAAGCAGGGAGTAAACTCATTTCCCGAACGATTTTTAAAATTATTTTTTCACCACTAAAACCCATGAGACTTGTAGTTTTCAAAAATATTTTCATTTTTGATGAGACGCCGAATGAAAGCAGTTTAATCGCCGGCAACCGAAAACCCGCGATTTCCCGTAAATCCCGTATAGTCGAATGTATACAAAGAAAGTAAGCAGGGAGTAAACTCATTTCCCGAACGATTTTTAAAATTATTTTTTCACCACTAAAACCCATGAGACTTGTAGTTTTCAAAAATATTTTCATTTTTGATGAGACGCCGAATGAAAGCAGTTTAATCGCCGGCAACCGAAAACCCGCGATTTCCCGTAAATCCCTCCCGTATAGTCGAATGTATACAAAGAAAGTAAGCAGGGAGTAAACTCATTTCCCGAACGATTTTTAAAATTATTTTTTCACCACTAAAACCCATGAGACTTGTAGTTTTCAAAAATATTTTCATTTTTGATGAGACGCCGAATGAAAGCAGTTTAATCGCCGGCAACCGAAAACCCGCGATTTCCCGTAAATCCCGGCTCCCGTATAGTCGAATGTATACAAAGAAAGTAAGCAGGGAGTAAACTCATTTCCCGAACGATTTTTAAAATTATTTTTTCACCACTAAAACCCATGAGACTTGTAGTTTTCAAAAATATTTTCATTTTTGATGAGACGCCGAATGAAAGCAGTTTAATCGCCGGCAACCGAAAACCCGCGATTTCCCGTAAATCCCGGCTCGGCCCGTATAGTCGAATGTATACAAAGAAAGTAAGCAGGGAGTAAACTCATTTCCCGAACGATTTTTAAAATTATTTTTTCACCACTAAAACCCATGAGACTTGTAGTTTTCAAAAATATTTTCATTTTTGATGAGACGCCGAATGAAAGCAGTTTAATCCGGCAACCGAAAACCCGCGATTTCCCGTAAATCCCGGCTCGGCCCGTATAGTCGAATGTATACAAAGAAAGTAAGCAGGGAGTAAACTCATTTCCCGAACGATTTTTAAAATTATTTTTTCACCACTAAAACCCATGAGACTTGTAGTTTTCAAAAATATTTTCATTTTTGATGAGACGCCGAATGAAAGCAGTTTAATCGCCGGCAACCGAAAACCCGCGATTTCCCGTAAATCCCTCCCGTATAGTCGAATGTATACAAAGAAAGTAAGCAGGGAGTAAACTCATTTCCCGAACGATTTTTAAAATTATTTTTTCACCACTAAAACCCATGAGACTTGTAGTTTTCAAAAATATTTTCATTTTTGATGAGACGCCGAATGAAAGCAGTTTAATCGCCGGCAACCGAAAACCCGCGATTTCCCGTAAATCCCGTATAGTCGAATGTATACAAAGAAAGTAAGCAGGGAGTAAACTCATTTCCCGAACGATTTTTAAAATTATTTTTTCACCACTAAAACCCATGAGACTTGTAGTTTTCAAAAATATTTTCATTTTTGATGAGACGCCGAATGAAAGCAGTTTAATCGCCGGCAACCGAAAACCCGCGATTTCCCGTAAATCCCGTATAGTCGAATGTATACAAAGAAAGTAAGCAGGGAGTAAACTCATTTCCCGAACGATTTTTAAAATTATTTTTTCACCACTAAAACCCATGAGACTTGTAGTTTTCAAAAATATTTTCATTTTTGATGAGACGCCGAATGAAAGCAGTTTAATCGCCGGCAACCGAAAACCCGCGATTTCCCGTAAATCCCGTATAGTCGAATGTATACAAAGAAAGTAAGCAGGGAGTAAACTCATTTCCCGAACGATTTTTAAAATTATTTTTTCACCACTAAAACCCATGAGACTTGTAGTTTTCAAAAATATTTTCATTTTTGATGAGACGCCGAATGAAAGCAGTTTAATCGCCGGCAACCGAAAACCCGCGATTTCCCGTAAATATCGGCCCGTATAGTCGAATGTATACAAAGAAAGTAAGCAGGGAGTAAACTCATTTCCCGAACGATTTTTAAAATTATTTTTTCACCACTAAAACCCATGAGACTTGTAGTTTTCAAAAATATTTTCATTTTTGATGAGACGCCGAATGAAAGCAGTTTAATCGCCGGCAACCGAAAACCCGCGATTTCCCGTAAATCCCGTATAGTCGAATGTATACAAAGAAAGTAAGCAGGGAGTAAACTCATTTCCCGAACGATTTTTAAAATTATTTTTTCACCACTAAAACCCATGAGACTTGTAGTTTTCAAAAATATTTTCATTTTTGATGAGACGCCGAATGAAAGCAGTTTAATCGCCGGCAACCGAAAACCCGCGATTTCCCGTAAATCCCGTATAGTCGAATGTATACAAAGAAAGTAAGCAGGGAGTAAACTCATTTCCCGAACGATTTTTAAAATTATTTTTTCACCACTAAAACCCATGAGACTTGTTTTTCAAAAATATTTTCATTTTTGATGAGACGCCGAATGAAAGCAGTTTAATCGCCGGCAACCGAAAACCCGCGATTTCCCGTAAATCCCCTCGGTATAGTCGAATGTATACAAAGAAAGTAAGCAGGGAGTAAACTCATTTCCCGAACGATTTTTAAAATTATTTTTTCACCACTAAAACCCATGAGACTTGTAGTTTTCAAAAATATTTTCATTTTTGATGAGACGCCGAATGAAAGCAGTTTAATCCGGCAACCGAAAACCCGCGATTTCCCGTAAATCCCGTATAGTCGAATGTATACAAAGAAAGTAAGCAGGGAGTAAACTCATTTCCCGAACGATTTTTAAAATTATTTTTTCACCACTAAAACCCATGAGACTTGTAGTTTTCAAAAATATTTTCATTTTTGATGAGACGCCGAATGAAAGCAGTTTAATCGCCGGCAACCGAAAACCCGCGATTTCCCGTAAATCCCGTATAGTCGAATGTATACAAAGAAAGTAAGCAGGGAGTAAACTCATTTCCCGAACGATTTTTAAAATTATTTTTTCACCACTAAAACCCATGAGACTTGTAGTTTTCAAAAATATTTTCATTTTTGATGAGACGCCGAATGAAAGCAGTTTAATCGCCGGCAACCGAAAACCCGCGATTTCCCGTAAATCCCGGTCGGCCCGTATAGTCGAATGTATACAAAGAAAGTAAGCAGGGAGTAAACTCATTTCCCGAACGATTTTTAAAATTATTTTTTCACCACTAAAACCCATGAGACTTGTAGTTTTCAAAAATATTTTCATTTTTGATGAGACGCCGAATGAAAGCAGTTTAATCGCCGGCAACCGAAAACCCGCGATTTCCCGTAAATCCGTATAGTCGAATGTATACAAAGAAAGTAAGCAGGGAGTAAACTCATTTCCCGAACGATTTTTAAAATTATTTTTTCACCACTAAAACCCATGAGACTTGTTTTTCAAAAATATTTTCATTTTTGATGAGACGCCGAATGAAAGCAGTTTAATCGCCGGCAACCGAAAACCCGCGATTTCCCGTAAATCCCGCTCGGCCCTATAGTCGAATGTATACAAAGAAAGTAAGCAGGGAGTAAACTCATTTCCCGAACGATTTTTAAAATTATTTTTTCACCACTAAAACCCATGAGACTTGTAGTTTTCAAAAATATTTTCATTTTTGATGAGACGCCGAATGAAAGCAGTTTAATCGCCGGCAACCGAAAACCCGCGATTTCCCGTAAATCCCGTATAGTCGAATGTATACAAAGAAAGTAAGCAGGGAGTAAACTCATTTCCCGAACGATTTTTAAAATTATTTTTTCACCACTAAAACCCATGAGACTTGTAGTTTTCAAAAATATTTTCATTTTTGATGAGACGCCGAATGAAAGCAGTTTAATCGCCGGCAACCGAAAACCCGCGATTTCCCGTAAATCCCGTATAGTCGAATGTATACAAAGAAAGTAAGCAGGGAGTAAACTCATTTCCCGAACGATTTTTAAAATTATTTTTTCACCACTAAAACCCATGAGACTTGTAGTTTTCAAAAATATTTTCATTTTTGATGAGACGCCGAATGAAAGCAGTTTAATCGCCGGCAACCGAAAACCCGCGATTTCCCGTAAATCCCATCGGCCCGTATAGTCGAATGTATACAAAGAAAGTAAGCAGGGAGTAAACTCATTTCCCGAACGATTTTTAAAATTATTTTTTCACCACTAAAACCCATGAGACTTGTAGTTTTCAAAAATATTTTCATTTTTGATGAGACGCCGAATGAAAGCAGTTTAATCGCCGGCAACCGAAAACCCGCGATTTCCCGTAAATCCCGGCTCGCCGATAGTCGAATGTATACAAAGAAAGTAAGCAGGGAGTAAACTCATTTCCCGAACGATTTTTAAAATTATTTTTTCACCACTAAAACCCATGAGACTTGTAGTTTTCAAAAATATTTTCATTTTTGATGAGACGCCGAATGAAAGCAGTTTAATCGCCGGCAACCGAAAACCCGCGATTTCCCGTAAATCCCGGATCGGCCCGTATAGTCGAATGTATACAAAGAAAGTAAGCAGGCAGTAAACTCATTTCCCGAACGATTTTTAAAATTATTTTTTCACCACTAAAACCCATGAGACTTGTAGTTTTCAAAAATATTTTCATTTTTGATGAGACGCCGAATGAAAGCAGTTTAATCGCCGGCAACCGAAAACCCGCGATTTCCCGTAAATCCCGTCCGATAGTCGAATGTATACAAAGAAAGTAAGCAGGGAGTAAACTCATTTCCCGAACGATTTTTAAAATTATTTTTTCACCACTAAAACCCATGAGACTTGTAGTTTTCAAAAATATTTTCATTTTTGATGAGACGCCGAATGAAAGCAGTTTAATCGCCGGCAACCGAAAACCCGCGATTTCCCGTAAATCCCGGTCGGCCCGTATAGTCGAATGTATACAAAGAAAGTAAGCAGGGAGTAAACTCATTTCCCGAACGATTTTTAAAATTATTTTTTCACCACTAAAACCCATGAGACTTGTAGTTTTCAAAAAATTTTCATTTTTGATGAGACGCCGAATGAAAGCAGTTTAATCGCCGGCAACCGAAAACCCGCGATTTCCCGTAAATCCCGTATAGTCGAATGTATACAAAGAAAGTAAGCAGGGAGTAAACTCATTTCCCGAACGATTTTTAAAATTATTTTTTCACCACTAAAACCCATGAGACACTTGTAGTTTTCAAAAATATTTTCATTTTTGATGAGACGCCGAATGAAAGCAGTTTAATCGCCGGCAACCGAAAACCCGCGATTTCCCGTAAATCCCATCGGCCCGTATAGTCGAATGTATACAAAGAAAGTAAGCAGGGAGTAAACTCATTTCCCGAACGATTTTTAAAATTATTTTTTCACCACTAAAACCCATGAGACTTGTAGTTTTCAAAAATATTTTCATTTTTGATGAGACGCCGAATGAAAGCAGTTTAATCGCCGGCAACCGAAAACCCGCGATTTCCCGTAAATCCCGTATAGTCGAATGTATACAAAGAAAGTAAGCAGGGAGTAAACTCATTTCCCGAACGATTTTTAAAATTATTTTTTCACCACTAAAACCCATGAGACTTGTAGTTTTCAAAAATATTTTCATTTTTGATGAGACGCCGAATGAAAGCAGTTTAATCGCCGGCAACCGAAAACCCGCGATTTCCCGTAAATCCCGTATAGTCGAATGTATACAAAGAAAGTAAGCAGGGAGTAAACTCATTTCCCGAACGATTTTTAAAATTATTTTTTCACCACTAAAACCCATGAGACTTGTAGTTTTCAAAAATATTTTCATTTTTGATGAGACGCCGAATGAAAGCAGTTTAATCGCCGGCAACCGAAAACCCGCGATTTCCCGTAAATCCCGTATAGTCGAATGTATACAAAGAAAGTAAGCAGGGAGTAAACTCATTTCCCGAACGATTTTTAAAATTATTTTTTCACCACTAAAACCCATGAGACTTGTAGTTTTCAAAAATATTTTCATTTTTGATGAGACGCCGAATGAAAGCAGTTTAATCGCCGGCAACCGAAAACCCGCGATTTCCCGTAAATCCCGGTCGGCCCGTATAGTCGAATGTATACAAAGAAAGTAAGCAGGAGTAAACTCATTTCCCGAACGATTTTTAAAATTATTTTTTCACCACTAAAACCCATGAGACTTGTAGTTTTCAAAAATATTTTCATTTTTGATGAGACGCCGAATGAAAGCAGTTTAATCGCCGGCAACCGAAAACCCGCGATTTCCCGTAAATCCCCGCTCGGATAGTCGAATGTATACAAAGAAAGTAAGCAGGGAGTAAACTCATTTCCCGAACGATTTTTAAAATTATTTTTTCACCACTAAAACCCATGAGACTTGTAGTTTTCAAAAATATTTTCATTTTTGATGAGACGCCGAATGAAAGCAGTTTAATCGCCGGCAACCGAAAACCCGCGATTTCCCGTAAATCCCGGTCCCGTATAGTCGAATGTATACAAAGAAAGTAAGCAGGGAGTAAACTCATTTCCCGAACGATTTTTAAAATTATTTTTTCACCACTAAAACCCATGAGACTTGTAGTTTTCAAAAATATTTTCATTTTTGATGAGACGCCGAATGAAAGCAGTTTAATCGCCGGCAACCGAAAACCCGCGATTTCCCGTAAATCCATCCCGTATAGTCGAATGTATACAAAGAAAGTAAGCAGGGAGTAAACTCATTTCCCGAACGATTTTTAAAATTATTTTTTCACCACTAAAACCCATGAGACTTGTAGTTTTCAAAAATATTTTCATTTTTGATGAGACGCCGAATGAAAGCAGTTTAATCGCCGGCAACCGAAAACCCGCGATTTCCCGTAAATCCCGGTCGGCCCGTATAGTCGAATGTATACAAAGAAAGTAAGCAGGGAGTAAACTCATTTCCCGAACGATTTTTAAAATTATTTTTTCACCACTAAAACCCATGAGACTTGTAGTTTTCAAAAATATTTTCATTTTTGATGAGACGCCGAATGAAAGCAGTTTAATCGCCGGCAACCGAAAACCCGCGATTTCCCGTAAATCCCGTATAGTCGAATGTATACAAAAAAGTAAGCAGGGAGTAAACTCATTTCCCGAACGATTTTTAAAATTATTTTTTCACCACTAAAACCCATGAGACTTGTAGTTTTCAAAAATATTTTCATTTTTGATGAGACGCCGAATGAAAGCAGTTTAATCGCCGGCAACCGAAA
>JASGCC010003324.1:0-24428 GCA_030067915.1 Hydractinia echinata | reverse complement strand
ATTTCTTGGAGTCCAATTGTGTCATTTATCACATTTATAAGGTCAAAGTCCAAAATCAGTTCAATTAAGTCCCACAGTCAATCGTTTCACTGTTAAAAGCGATGCAACCTAGTAATATCAGAAAAATATCGCTAAATACATGTTGGTACGAATATGTGACGCAACCGTTGTAACTCAAACGGACTGATACCGTTAGAAAGTCAATGAAATGTAGTTTTTGAAACTGTCTCTATTTCTTCAGCGCGCTAACGGCTAGGATTGGTCCCACAGTAAAAAATGACTTATTTATCTAAATTTTTAAATAAAGCGCTACCACAGCGCCCAGTGTAATCGCTGAGTTCCAGCAATCATGTCAAATTAAGAAGAATGTTATTTCTTGGAGTCCAATTGTCATTTATCACATTTATAAGGTCAAAGTCCAAAATCAGTTCAATTAAGTCCCACAGTCAATCGTTTCACTGTTAAAAGCGATGCAACCTAGTAATATCAGAAAAATATCGCTAAATACATGTTGGTACGAATATGTGACGCAACCGTTGTAACTCAAACGGACTGATACCGTTAGAAAGTCAATGAAATGTAGTTTTTGAAACTGTCTCTATTTCTTCAGCGCGCGCTAACGGCTAGGATTGGTCCCACAGTAAAAAATGACTTATTTATCTAAATTTTTAAATAAAGCGCTACCACAGCGCCCAGTGTAATCGCTGAGTTCCAGCAATCATGTCAAATTAAGAAGAATGTTATTTCTTGGAGTCCAATTGTGTCATTTATCACATTTATAAGGTCAAAGTCCAAAATCAGTTCAATTAAGTCCCACAGTCAATCGTTTCACTGTTAAAAGCGATGCAACCTAGTAATATCAGAAAAATATCGCTAAATACATGTTGGTACGAATATGTGACGCAACCGTTGTAACTCAAACGGACTGATACCGTTAGAAAGTCAATGAAATGTAGTTTTTGAAACTGTCTCTATTTCTTCAGCGCGCTAACGGCTAGGATTGGTCCCACAGTAAAAAATGACTTATTTATCTAAATTTTTAAATAAAGCGCTACACAGCGCCCAGTGTAATCGCTGAGTTCCAGCAATCATGTCAAATTAAGAAGAATGTTATTTCTTGGAGTCCAATTGTGTCATTTATCACATTTATAAGGTCAAAGTCCAAAATCAGTTCAATTAAGTCCCACAGTCAATCGTTTCACTGTTAAAAGCGATGCAACCTAGTAATATCAGAAAAATATCGCTAAATACATGTTGGTACGAATATGTGACGCAACCGTTGTAACTCAAACGGACTGATACCGTTAGAAAGTCAATGAAATGTAGTTTTTGAAACTGTCTCTATTTCTTCAGCGCGCGCTAACGGCTAGGATTGGTCCCACAGTAAAAAATGACTTATTTATCTAAATTTTTAAATAAAGCGCTACCACAGCGCCCAGTGTAATCGCTGAGTTCCAGCAATCATGTCAAATTAAGAAGAATGTTATTTCTTGGAGTCCAATTGTGTCATTTATCACATTTATAAGGTCAAAGTCCAAAATCAGTTCAATTAAGTCCCACAGTCAATCGTTTCACTGTTAAAAGCGATGCAACCTAGTAATATCAGAAAAATATCGCTAAATACATGTTGGTACGAATATGTGACGCAACCGTTGTAACTCAAACGGACTGATACCGTTAGAAAGTCAATGAAATGTAGTTTTTGAAACTGTCTCTATTTCTTCAGCGCGCGCTAACGGCTAGGATTGGTCCCACAGTAAAAAATGACTTATTTATCTAAATTTTTAAATAAAGCGCTACCACAGCGCCCAGTGTAATCGCTGAGTTCCAGCAATCATGTCAAATTAAGAAGAATGTTATTTCTTGGAGTCCAATTGTGTCATTTATCACATTTATAAGGTCAAAGTCCAAAATCAGTTCAATTAAGTCCCACAGTCAATCGTTTCACTGTTAAAAGCGATGCAACCTAGTAATATCAGAAAAATATCGCTAAATACATGTTGGTACGAATATGTGACGCAACCGTTGTAACTCAAACGGACTGATACCGTTAGAAAGTCAATGAAATGTAGTTTTTGAAACTGTCTCTATTTCTTCAGCGCGCGCTAACGGCTAGGATTGGTCCCACAGTAAAAAATGACTTATTTATCTAAATTTTTAAATAAAGCGCTACCACAGCGCCCAGTGTAATCGCTGAGTTCCAGCAATCATGTCAAATTAAGAAGAATGTTATTTCTTGGAGTCCAATTGTCTCATTTATCACATTTATAAGGTCAAAGTCCAAAATCAGTTCAATTAAGTCCCACAGTCAATCGTTTCACTGTTAAAAGCGATGCAACCTAGTAATATCAGAAAAATATCGCTAAATACATGTTGGTACGAATATGTGACGCAACCGTTGTAACTCAAACGGACTGATACCGTTAGAAAGTCAATGAAATGTAGTTTTTGAAACTGTCTCTATTTCTTCAGCGCGCGCTAACGGCTAGGATTGGTCCCACAGTAAAAAATGACTTATTTATCTAAATTTTTAAATAAAGCGCTACCACAGCGCCCAGTGTAATCGCTGAGTTCCAGCAATCATGTCAAATTAAGAAGAATGTTATTTCTTGGAGTCCAATTGTGTCATTTATCACATTTATAAGGTCAAAGTCCAAAATCAGTTCAATTAAGTCCCACAGTCAATCGTTTCACTGTTAAAAGCGATGCAACCTAGTAATATCAGAAAAATATCGCTAAATACATGTTGGTACGAATATGTGACGCAACCGTTGTAACTCAAACGGACTGATACCGTTAGAAAGTCAATGAAATGTAGTTTTTGAAACTGTCTCTATTTCTTCAGCGCGCGCTAACGGCTAGGATTGGTCCCACAGTAAAAAATGACTTATTTATCTAAATTTTTAAATAAAGCGCTACCACAGCGCCCAGTGTAATCGCTGAGTTCCAGCAATCATGTCAAATTAAGAAGAATGTTATTTCTTGGAGTCCAATTGTGTCATTTATCACATTTATAAGGTCAAAGTCCAAAATCAGTTCAATTAAGTCCCACAGTCAATCGTTTCACTGTTAAAAGCGATGCAACCTAGTAATATCAGAAAAATATCGCTAAATACATGTTGGTACGAATATGTGACGCAACGTTGTAACTCAAACGGATTGATACCGTTAGAAAGTCAATGAAAATGTAGTTTTTGAAACTGTCTCTATTTCTTCAGCGCGTGCTAACGGCTAGGATTGGTCCCACAGTAAAAAATGACTGATTTATCTAAATTTTTAAACAAGCGCTACCACAGCGCCCAGTGTAATCGCTGAGTTCCAGCAATCATGTCAAATTAAGAAGAATGTTATTTCTTGGAGTCCAATTGTGTCATTTATCACATTTATAAAGTCAAAGTCCAAAATCAGTTCAATTAAGTCCCACAGTCAATCGTTTCACTGTTAAAAGCGATGCAACCTAGTAATATCAGAAAAATATCGCTAAAATACATGTTGGTACGAATATGTGACGCAACCGTTGTAACTCAACGGACTGATACCGTTAGAAAGTCAACTGAAATGTAGTTTTTGAAACTTCTCTATTTCTTCAGCGCGCGCTAACGGCTAGGATTGGTCCACAGTAAAAAATGACTTATTTATCTAAATTTTTAAAATAAGCGCTACCACAGCGCCCAGTGTATCGCTGAGTTCCAGCATCATGTCAATTAAGAAGAATGTTATTTCTTGGAGTCCAATTGTGTCATTTATCACATTTATAAGGTCAAAGTCCAAATCAGTTCAATTTAAGTCCCACAGTCAATCGTTTCACTGTTTTAAAAGCGATGCAACCTAGTAATATTCAGGAAAAAATATCGCTAAATACATGTTGGTACGAATATGTGACGCAACCGTTGTAACTCAAACGGACTGATACCGTTAGAAGTCAATGAAATTGTAGTTTTTGAAACTGTCTCTATTTCTTCAGCGCGCGGCTAACGGCTAGGATTGGTCCCACAGTAAAAAATGACTTATTTTATCTAAATTTTAAACAAAGCGCTACCACAGCGCCCAGTGTAATCGCTGAGTTCAAGCAATCATGTCAAATTAAGAAGAATGTTATTTCTTGGAGTCCAATTGTGTCATTTATCACATTTATAAGGTCAAAGTCCCAAAATCAGTTCAATTAAGTCCCACAGTCAATCGTTTCACTGTTAAAAGCCGATGCAACTAGTAATATCAGGAAAAATATCGCTAAATACATGTTGGTACGAATATGTGACGCAACGTTGTAACTCAAACGGATGATACCGTTAGAAAGTCAATGAAATGTAGTTTTTGAAAACTGTCTCTATTTCTTCAGCGCGTGCTAACGGCTTAGGATTGGTCCCACAGTAAAAAATGACTGATTTTATCTAAATTTTTAAATAAGCGCTACCACAGCGCCCAGTGTAATGGCTGAGTTTCAGCAATCATGTCAAATTAAGAAGAATGTTATTTCTTGGAGTCCAATTGTGTCATTTATCACATTTTATAAGGTCAAAGTCCAAATCAGTTCAATTAAGTCCCACAGTCAATCGTTTCACTGTTAAAGCGATGCAACCTAGTAATATCAGAAAAAATATCGCTAATACATGTTGGTACGAATATGTGGACGCAACCGTTGTAACTCAAACGGATTGATACCGTTAGAAAAGTCAATGAAATGTAGTTTTGAAACTGTCTCTATTCTCAGCGCGCGCTAACCGCTAGGATTGGTCCCACAGTAAAAAATGACTTATTTATCTAAATTTTTAAATAGAGCGCTACACAGCGCCCAGTGTAATGGCTGAGTTCCAGCAATCATGTCAAATTAAGAAGAATGTTATTTCTTGGAGTCCAATTGTGTCATTTATCACATTTATAAGGTCAACGTCCAAAATCAGTTCAATTTAAGTCCCACAGTCAATCGTTTCACTGTTAAAAGCGATGCAACCTAGTAATATCGGAAAAATATCGCTAAAATACATGTTCGTACGAATATGTGACGCAACCGTTGTAACTCAAACGGACTGATACCGTTAGAAGTCAATGAAATGTAGTTTTTGAAACTGTCTCTATTTCTTCAGCGCGTGCTAACGGCTAGGATTGGTCCCACTGTAAAAAAATGACTGATTTATCTAAATTTTTAAACAAAGCGCTACCACAGCGCCCAGTGTAATCGCTGAGTTCCAGCAATCATGTCAAATTAAGAAGAATGTTATTTCTTGGAGTCCAATTGTGTCATTTATCACATTTATAAGGTTCAAAGTCCAAAATCAGTTCAATTAAGTCCCACAGTCCAATCGTTTCACTGTTAAAAGCGATGCAACCTAGTAATATCGGAAAAATATCGCTAAATACATGTTGGTACGAAATATGTGACGCAACCGTTGTAACTCAAACGGACTGATACGTTAGAAAGTCAATGAAATGTAGTTTTTGAAACTGTCTCTATTTCTTCAGCGCGTGCTAACGCTAGGATTTGGTCCCACAGTAAAAAATGACTTATTATCTAAATTTTTAAATAGAGCGCTACCACAGCGCCCAGTGTAATGGCTGAGTTCCAGCAATCATGTCAAATTAAGAAGAATGTTATTTCTTGGAGTCCAATTGTGTCATTTATCACATTTATAAGGTCAACGTCCAAAATCAGTTCAATTGAGTCCCACAGTCAATCGTTTCACTGTTAAAAGCGATGCAACCTAGTAATATCGGAAAAAATATCGCTAAATACATGTTGGTACGAATATGTGACGCAACCGTTTGTAACTCAAACGGACTTGATACCGTTAGAAAGTCAATGAAATGTAGTTTTTGAAACTGTCTCTATTTCTTCAGCGCGTGCTAACGGCTAGGATTGGTCGCACTGTAAAAAATGACTGATTATCTAAATTTTAAGCAAAGCGCTACCACAGCGCCCAGTGTAATTCGCTGAGTTCAAGTAATCATGTCAAATTAAGAAGAAATGTTATTTCTTGGAGTCCAATTGTGTCATTAATCACATTTATAAGGTTTAAAGTCAAAATCAGTTCAATTAAGTCCCACAGTCAATCGTTTCACTGTTAAAAGCCATGCAACCTAGTAATATCGGAAAAATATCGCTAAATACATGTTTGGTACAAATATGTGACGCAACCGTTTGTAACTCAAACGGACTGATACCGTTTGAAAGTCAATGAAATGTAGTTTTTGAAACTGTCTCTATTTCTTCAGCGCGTGCTAACGGCTAGGATTGGTCCCACAGTAAAAAATGACTTATTTATCTAAATTTTTAAATAGAGCGCTACCACCAGCGCCCAGATTGTAATGGCTGAGTTCCAGCAATCATGTCAAATTAAGAAGAATGTTATTTCTTGGGAGTCCAATTGTCTCACTTATCACATTATAAGGTTCAACGTCCAAAAATCAGTTCAATTAAGTCCCACAGTCAATCGTTTCACTGTAAAAGCGATGCAACCTAGTAATATCGGAAAAATATTCGCTAAATACATGTTCGTACGAATATGTGACGCAACCGTTGTAACTCAAACGGACTGATACCGTTAGAAAAGTCAATGAAATGTAGTTTTTGAAACTGTCTCTATTTCTTCAGTGCGTGCTAACGGCTAGGATTGGTCCCACTGTAAAACAATGGGACTGATTTATCTAAATTTTAAACCAAAGCGCTACCACAGCGCCCAGTGTAATCGCTGAGTTCAAGTAATCATGTCAAATTAAGAAGAATGTTATTTCTTGGAGTCCAATTGTGTCATTTATCACATTTTTAAGGTCAAAGTCCAAAATCAGTTCAATTAAGTCCCACAGTCAATCATTTCACTGTTAAAAGCGATGCAACCTAGTAATATCAGAAAAATATCGCTAAATACATGTTGGTACGAATATGTGACGCAACCGTTGTAACTCCAACGGATTGATACCGTTAGAAAGTCAATGAAATGTAGTTTTTGAAACTGTCTCTATTTCTTCAGCGCGCGCTAACCGCTAGGATTGGTCCCACAGTAAAAAATGACTTATTTATCTAAATTTTTAAATAGAGCGCTACCACAGCGCCCAGTGTAATGGCTGAGTTCCAGCAATCATGTCAAATTAAGAAGAATGTTATTTCTTGGAGTCCAATTGTGTCATTTATCACATTTATAAGGTCAACGTCCAAAATCAGTTCAATTGAGTCCCACAGTCAATCGTTTCACTGTTAAAAGCGATGCAACCTAGTAATATCGGAAAAATATCGCTAAATACATGTTCGTACGAATATGTGACGCAACCGTTGTAACTCAAACGGACTGATACCGTTAGAAAGTCAATGAAATGTAGTTTTTGAAACTGTCTCTATTTCTTCAGCGCGTGCTAACGGCTAGGATTGGTCCCACTGTAAAAAATGACTGATTTATCTAAATTTTAAACAAAGCGCTACCACAGCGCCCAGTGTAATCGCTGAGTTCAAGCAATCATGTCAAATTAAGAAGAATGTTATTTCTTGGAGTCCAATTGTGTCATTTATCACATTTATAAGGTCAAAGTCCAAAATCAGTTCAATTGAGTCCCACAGTCAATCGTTTCACTGTTAAAAGCGATGCAACCTAGTAATATCGGAAAAATATCGCTAAATACATGTTCGTACGAATATGTGACGCAACCGTTGTAACTCAAACGGACTGATACCGTTAGAAAGTCAATGAAATGTAGTTTTTGAAACTGTCTCTATTTCTTCAGCGCGTGCTAACGGCTAGGATTGGTCCCACAGTAAAAAATGACTGATTTATCTAAATTTTAAATAAAGCGCTACCACAGCGCCCAGTTGTAATCGCTGAGTTCCAAGCAATCATGTCAAATTAAGAAGAATGTTATTTCTTGGAGTCCAATTGTGTCATTTATCAACATTTATAAGGTTAAAGTCCAAAATCAGTTCAATTAAGTCCCACAGTCAATCGTTTCACTGTTAAAAGCCATGCAACCTAGTAATATCAGAAAAATATCGCTAAATACATGTTGGTACAAATATGTGACGCAACCGTTGTAACTCAAACGGACTGATACCGTTTGAAAGTCAATGAAATGTAGTTTTTGAAACTGTCTCTATTTCTTCAGCGCGTGCTAACGGCTAGGATTGGTCCCACAGTAAAAAATGACTTATTTATCTAAATTTTTAAATAAAGCGCTACCACAGCGCCCAGTGTAATCGGCTGAGTTCCAGCAATCATGTCAAATTAAGAAGAATGTTATTTCTTGGAGTCCAATTGTCTCATTTATCACATTTATAAGGTCAACGTCAAAATCAGTTCAATTAAGTCCCACAGTCAATCGTTTCACTGTTAAAAGCGATGCAAACCTAGTAATATCGGAAAAATATCGCTAAATACATGTTCGTACGAATATGTGACGCAACCGTTGTAACTCAAACGGACTGATACCGTTAGAAAGTCAATGAAATGTAGTTTTTAAAACTGTCTCTATTTCTTCAGCGCGTGCTAACGGCTAGGATTGGTCCCACAGTAAAAAATGACTGATTTATCTAAATTTTAAATAAAGCGCTACCACAGCGCCCAGTGTAATCGCTGAGTTCAAGCAATCATGTCAAATTAAGAAGAATGTTATTTCTTGGAGTCCAATTGTGTCATTTATCACATTTATAAGGTCAAAGTCCAAAATCAGTTCAATTAAGTCCCACAGTCAATCGTTTCACTGTTAAAAGCGATGCAACCTAGTAATATCAGAAAAATATCGCTAAATACATGTTCGTACGAATATGTGACGCAACCGTTGTAACTCAAACGGACTGATACCGTTAGAAAGTCAATGAAATGTAGTTTTTGAAACTGTCTCTATTTCTTCAGCGCGTGCTAACCGGCTAGGATTGGTCCCACAGTAAAAAATGACTTATTTATCTAAATTTTTAAATAAAGCGCTACCACAGCGCCCAGTGTAATCGCTGAGTTCCAGCAATCATGTCAAATTAAGAAGAATGTTATTTCTTGGAGTCCAATTGTGTCATTTATCACATTTATAAGGTCAAAGTCCAAAATCAGTTCAATTGAGTCCCACAGTCAATCGTTTCACTGTTAAAAGCGATGCAACCTAGTAATATCAGAAAAATATCGCTAAATACATGTTCGTACGAATATGTGACGCAACCGTTGTAACTCAAACGGACTGATACCGTTAGAAAGTCAATGAAATGTAGTTTTTGAAACTGTCTCTATTTCTTCAGCGCGTGCTAACGGCTAGGATTGGTCCCACTGTAAAAAATGACTGATTTATCTAAATTTTAAACAAAGCGCTACCACAGCGCCCAGTGTAATCGCTGAGTTCAAGTAATCATGTCAAATTAAGAAGAATGTTATTTCTTGGAGTCCAATTGTGTCATTTATCACATTTATAAGGTTAAAGTCCAAAATCAGTTCAATTAAGTCCCACAGTCAATCGTTTCACTGTTAAAAGCCATGCAACCTAGTAATATCGGAAAAATATCGCTAAATACATGTTGGTACAAATATGTGACGCAACCGTTGTAACTCAAACGGACTGATACCGTTTGAAAGTCAATGAAATGTAGTTTTTGAAACTGTCTCTATTTCTTCAGCGCGTGCTAACGGCTAGGATTGGTCCCACAGTAAAAAATGACTTATTTATCTAAATTTTTAAATAGAGCGCTACCACAGCGCCCAGTGTAATGGCTGAGTTCCAGCAATCATGTCAAATTAAGAAGAATGTTATTTCTTGGAGTCCAATTGTGTCATTTATCACATTTATAAGGTCAAAGTCCAAAATCAGTTCAATTAAGTCCCACAGTCAATCGTTTCACTGTTAAAAGCGATGCAACCTAGTAATGTCAGAAAAATATCGCTAAATACATGTTGGTACGAATATGTGACGCAACTGTTGTAACTCAAACGGACTGATACCGTTAGAAAGTCAACGAAATGTAGTTTATGAAACTGTCTCTATTTTTTCAGCGCGCGCTAACGGCTAGGATTCGTCCCACAGTAAAAAATGACTTATTTATCTAAATTTTTAAATAAAGCGCTACCACAGCGTCCAGTGTAATCGCTGAGTTCCAGCAATCATGTCAAATTAAGAAGATTGTTATTTCTTGGAGTCCAATTGTGTCATTTATCACATTTATAAGGTCAAAGTCCAAAATCAGTTCAATTAAGTCCCGCAGTCAATCGTTTCACTGTTAAAAGCGATGCAACCTAGTAATATCAGAAAAATATCGCTAAATACATGTTCGTACGAATATGTGACGCAACCGTTGTAACTCAAACGGACTGATACCGTTAGAAAGTCACTGAAATGTAGTTTTTGAAACTGTCTCTATTTCTTCAGCGCGTGCTAACGGCTAGGATTGGTCCCACAGTAAAAAATGACTTATTTATCTAAATTTTTAAATAAAGCGCTACCACAGCGTCCAGTGTAATCGCTGAGTTCCAGCAATCATGTCAAATTAAGAAGATTGTTATTTCTTGGAGTCCAATTGTGTTATTTATCACATTTATAAGGTCAAAGTCCAAAATCAGTTCAATTAAGTCCCACAGTCAATCGTTTCACTGTTAAAAGCGATGCAACCTAGTAATGTCAGAAAAATATCGCTAAATACATGTTCGTACGAATATGTGACGCAACCGTTGTAACTCAAACGGACTGATACCGTTAGAAAGTCAATGAAATGTAGTTCTTGAAACTGTCTCTATTTCTTCAGCGCGTGCTAACGGCTAGGATTGGTCCCACAGTAAAAAATGACTGATTTATCTAAATTTTAAATAAAGCGCTACCACAGCGCCCAGTGTAATCGCTGAGTTCCAGCAATCATGTCAAATTAAGAAGAATGTTATTTCTTGGAGTCCAATTGTGTCATTTATCACATTTATAAGGTCAAAGTCCAAAATCAGTTCAATTAAGTCCCACAGTCAATCGTTTCACTGTTAAAAGCGATGCAACCTAGTAATATCAGAAAAATATCGCTAAATACATGTTCGTACGAATATGTGACGCAACCGTTGTAACTCAAACGGACTGATACCGTTAGAAAGTCAATGAAATGTAGTTTTGAAACTGTCTCTATTTCTTCAGCGCGTGCTAACGGCTAGGATTGGTCCCACAGTAAAAAATGACTGATTTATCTAAATTTTAAATAAAGCGCTACCACAGCGCCCAGTGTAATCGCTGAGTTCCAGCAATCATGTCAAATTAAGAAGAATGTTATTTCTTGGAGTCCAATTGTGTCATTTATCACATTTATAAGGTCAAAGTCCAAAATCAGTTCAATTAAGTCCCACAGTCAATCGTTTCACTGTTAAAAGCGATGCAACCTAGTAATATCAGAAAAATATCGCTAAATACATGTTCGTACGAATATGTGACGCAACCGTTGTAACTCAAACTGACTGATACCGTTAGAAAGTCACTAAAATGTAGTTTTTGAAGCTGTCTCTATTTCTTCAGCGCGTGCTAACGGCTAGGATTGGTCCCACAGTAAAAAATGACTTATTTATCTAAATTTTTAAATAAAGCGCTACCACAGCGCCCAGTGTAATCGCTGAGTTAATTCGTTTACTAGAAGAATGGAAGAAAAAACTTGACATAAATTATGTGGTTGGTGCAGTTTTAATGGATCTATCAAAAGCTTTCGATTGCGTGCCACATGATTTACTAATCGCTAAACTTGAGGCATATGGATTTGAAATTAATGCCCTGAAATTTGTCCTGTCATACCTAACAAATAGAGAACAATCTACTCGTATAAACGGACACTACAGTCTTTTCCAAATGATTCTTTCAGGTGTGCCGCAAGCATCAATCTTAGGACCGATAATTTTTAATATTTTTCTTAACGATATTTTTCTTTTTATAACCAGAAGTGACCTACGCAACTATGCTGATGATAATACATTGTCAAGCTTTTCCAATTCAATTCCAAACCTCATTAAAATTTTAGAAGGTGAGTCTGAGCAGGCATTAGCATGGGTACATGAAAATAAAATGATTGCTAACATTGACAAATTTCAATGCATTATCATCAGCAAAGATAGGATAGAAATCACAAGTAGTAAACTAATAAGAATCGGAGATAAAAACATATATTCGGAAGACACAGTCAAACTGTTAGGAGTTAAAATTGACAATAACCTTAGATTTGATCAGCACTTAAATGAGGTTTGCAAGAAAGCATCTGCGCAACTAAATGCTTTGTATAGATTTAAAAACATACTTCCTTTTAAAGCTAAGAGTGTCTTAGCAGAAAGTTTTGTGTATTCAAACTTTAACTACTGTCCACTTATTTGGAATTTCTCATCTTCAAAATCACTTTCTAGGGTCGAAAAACTCCATAAGCGAGCCCTAAATTTTGTAGATAGCGAACATTCAGAGAGAAAAGAAAAGTACATTTCTAGCAAGAACAAAAGTAACTACATGAAAATTATGCGAATAAGAAATCTATGTATAGAGATTTTTAAATCTCTTAATAATTTAAATCCGCCATTTATGTTAGACATCTTTCAACGCAGCGAAACAAACAGGCCAGTACGAAGTCAATATGTAAATAATCGTAAAACATTGAACTTTAATACTAAGAATTTTGGGGAAAAATGTCTTCGCTCATTGGGGCCTAAAATTTGGAATACTTTACCTTCCGAATTGAAAAGTTGTAACAGCCTTAAAAAATTTAAAACGAAACTAAAGGAGTATGATTTCAGTCACTCGGTCTATTTAAATAATTTCTCATAATTTTTATACATTTTCATAAAACTATAAACAAATGTTTGTCGGATTTGATTAGGTTCTTGTATATATGTAAATATGTATTTTTTATTTTTTTTATATCAGGAAGCTATTTGTACATAGTTATTTCTCCGACGTTAAATAAATTAGAAAGAAAGAAAGAAAGAAAGAGTTCCAGCAATCATGTCAAATTAAGAAGAATGTTATTTCTTGGAGTTCAATTGTGTCATTTATCACATTTATAAGTCAAAGTCTAAAATCAGTTCAATTAAGTCCCACAGTCAATCGTTTCACTGTTAAAAGCGATGCAACCGAGTAATGTCAGAAAAATATCGCTAATTACATGTTGGTACGAATATGTGACGCAACCGTTGTAACTCAAACGGACCGATACCGTTTGAAAGTCAATGAAATATCGTTTTTGAGACTGTCTCTATTTCTTCAGCGCGTGCTAACGGCTAGGATTGGTCCCACAGTAAAAAATGACTTATTTATCTAAATTTTTAAATAAAGCGCTACCACAGCGCCCAGTGTAATTTCTGAGTTCCAGCAATCATGTCAAATTAAGAAGAATGTTATTTCTTGGAATCCAATTGCATCATTTATCACATTTATAAGGTCAAAGTCCAAAATCAGTTCAATTAAGTCCCACAGTCAATCGTTTCACTGTTAAAAGGGATGCAACCTAGTAATATCAGAAAAATATCGCTAAATACATGTTCGTACGAATATGTGACGCAACCGTTGTAACTCAAACGGACTGATACCGTTTGAAAGTCAATGAAATATAGTTTTTGAAACTGTCTCTATTTCTTCAGCGCGTGCTAACGGCTAGGATTGGTCCCACAGTAAAAAATGACTGATTTATCTAAATTTTAAATAAAGCGCTACCACAGCGCCCAGTGTAATCCCTGAGTTCAAGTAATCATGTCAATTTAAGAAGAATGTTATTTCTTGGAGTCCAATTGTGTCATTTATCACATTTATAAGGTCAAAGTCCAAAATCAGTTCAATTAAGTCCCACAGTCAATCGTTTCACTGTTAAAAGCGATGCAACCTAGTAATGTCAGAAAAATATCGTTAAATACATGTTGGTACGAATATGTGACGCAACCGTTGTAACTCAAACGGACTGATACCGTTAGAAAGTCAATGAAATGTAGTTTTTGAAACTGTCTCTATTTCTTCAGCACGCGCTAACGGCTAGGATTGGTTCCACAGTAAAAAATGACTTATTTATCTAAATTTTTAAATAAAGCGCTACCACAGCGCCCAGTGTAATTGCTGAGTTCCAGCAATCATGTCAAATTAAGAAGAATGTTATTTCTTGGAGTCCAATTGTCTCATTTATCACATTTATAAGGTCAAAGTCCAAAATCAGTTCAATTAAGTCCCACAGTCAATCGTTTCATTGTTAAAGGCGATGCAACCTAGTAATATCAGAAAAATATCGCTAAATACATGTTGGTACGAATATGTGACGCAACCGTTGTAACTCAAACGGATTGATACCGTTAGAAAGTCAATGAAATGTAGTTTTTGAAACTGTCTCTATTTCTTCAGCGCGCGCTAACCGCTAGGATTGGTCCCACAGTAAAAAATGACTTATTTATCTAAATTTTTAAATAGAGCGCTACCACATCGCCCAGTGTAATGGCTGAGTTCCAGCTATCATGTCAAATTAAGAAGAATGTTATTTCTTGGAGTTCAATTGTGTCATTTATCACATTTATAATGTTAAAGTCCAAAATCAGTTCAATTAAGTCCCACAGTCAATCGTTTCACTGTTAAAAGCCATGCAACCTAGTAATATCGGAAAAATATCGCTAAATACATGTTGGTACGAATATGTGACGCAACCGTTGTAACTCAAACGGACTGATATCGTTAGAAAGTCAATGAAATGTAGTTTATAGAAACTGTCTCTATTTTTTCAGCGCGCGCTAACGGCTAGGATTCGTCCCACAGTAAAAAGTGACTTATTTATCTAAATTTTTAAATAAAGCGCTACCACAGCGTCCAGTGTAATCGCTGAGTTCCAGCAATCATGTCAAATTAAGAAGAATGTTATTTCTTGGAGTCCAATTGTGTCATTTATCACATTTATAAGGTCAAAGTCCAAAATCAGTTCAATTAACTGCCACAGTCAATCGTTTCACTGTTAAAAGCGATGCAACCTAGTAATGTCAGAAAAATATCGCTAAATACATGTTTGTACGAATATGTGACGCAACCGTTGTAACTCAAACGGACTGATACCGTTAGAAAGTCACTGAAATGTAGTTTTTGAAACTGTCTCCATTTCTTCAGCGCGTGCTAACGGCTAGGATTGGTCCCACAGTAAAAAATGACTTATTTATCTAAATTTTTAAATAAAGCGCTACCACAGCGTCCAGTGTAATCGCTGAGTTCCAGCAATCATGTAAAATTAAGAAGATTGTTATTTCTTGGAGTCCAATTGTGTCATTTATCACATTTATAAGGTCAAAGTCCAAAATCAGTTCAATTAACTGCCACAGTCAATCGTTTCACTGTTAAAAGCGATGCAACCTAGTAATGTCAGAAAAATATCGCTAAATACATGTTTGTACGAATATGTGACGCAACCGTTGTAACTCAAACGGACTGATACCGTTAGAAAGTTACTGAAATGTAGTTTTTGAAACTGTCTCTATTTCTTCAGCGCGTGCTAACGGCTAGGATTGGTCCCACAGTAAAAAATGACTGATTTATCTAAATTTTAAATAAAGCGCTACCACATCGCCCAGTGTAATCGCTGAGTTCCAGCAACCATGTCAAATTAAGAAGAATGTTATTTCTTGGAGTCCAATTGTGTCATTTATCACATTTATAAGGTCAAAGTCCAAAATCAGTTCAATTAAGTGCCACAGTCAATCGTTTCACTGTTAAAAGCGATGCAACCTAGTAATGTCAGAAAAATATCGCTAAATACATGTTTGTACGAATATGTGACGGCAACCGTTGTAACTCAAACGGACTGATACCGGTAGAAAGTCACTGAAATGTAGTTTTTGAAACTGTCTCTATTTCTTCAGCGCGTGCTAACGGCTAGGATTGGTCCCACAGTAAAAAATGACTGATTTATCTAAATTTTAAATAAAGCGCTACCACAGCGCCCAGTGTAATCGCTGAGTTCCAGCAATCATGTCAAATTAAGAAGAATGTTATTTCTTGGAGTCCAATTGTGTCATTTATCACATTTATAAGGTCAAAGTCCAAAATCAGTTCAATTAAGTCCCACAGTCAATCGTTTCACTGTTAAAAGCGATGCAACCTAGTAATATCAGAAAAATATCGCTAAATACATGTTGGTACGAATATGTGACGCAACCGTTGTAACTCAAACGGACTGATACCGTTAGAAAGTCACTAAAATGTAGTTTTTGAAACTGTCTCTATTTCTTCAGCGCGTGCTAACGGCTAGGATTGGTCCCACAGTAAAAAATGACTTATTTATCTAAATTTTAAATAAAGCGCTACCACAGCGCCCAGTGTAATTTCTGAGTTCCAGCAATCATGTCAAATTAAGAAGAATGTTATTTCTTGGAGTCCAATTGTATCATTTATCACATTTATAAGGTCAAAGTCCAAAATCAGTTCAATTAAGTCCCACAGTCAATCGTTTCACTGTTAAAAGCGATGCAACCTAGTAATATCAGAAAAATATCGCTAAATACATGTTGGTACGAATATGTGACGCAACCGTTGTAACTCAAACGGATTGATACCGTTAGAAAGTCAATGAAATGTAGTTTTTGAAACTGTCTCTATTTCTTCAGCGCGCGCTAACGGCTAGGATTGGTCCCACAGTAAAAAATGAATTATTTATCTAAATTTCTAAATAAAGCGCTACCACAGCGCCCAGTTTAATTTCTGAGTTCCAGCAATCATGTCAAATTAAGAAGAATGTTATTTCTTGGAGTCCAATTGTATCATTTATCACATTTATAAGGTCAAAGTCCAAAATCAGTTCAATTAAGTCCCACAGTCAATCGTTTCACTGTTAAAAGCGATGCAACCTAGTAATATCAGAAAAATATCGCTAAATACATGTTGGTACGAATATGTGACGCAACCGTTGTAACTCAAACGGACTGATACCGTTAGAAAGTCAATGAAATGTAGTTTTTGAAACTGTCTCTATTTCTTCAGCGCGTGCTAACGGCTAGGATTGGTCCCACAGTAAAAAATGACTTATTTATCTAAATTTTAAATAAAGCGCTACCACAGCGCCCAGTGTAATCGCTGAGTTCCAGCAATCATGTCAAATTAAGAAGAATGTTATTTCTTGGAGTCCAATTGTGTCATTTATCACATTTATAAGGTCAAAGTCCAAAATCAGTTCAATTAAGTCCCACAGTCAATCGTTTCACTGTTAAAAGCGATGCAACCTAGTAATATCAGAAAAATATCGCTAAATACATGTTCGTACGAATATGTGACGCAACCGTTGTAACTCAAACGGACTGATACCGTTAGAAAGTCAATGAAATGTAGTTTTTGAAACTGTCTCTATTTCTTCAGCGCGTGCTAACGGCTAGGATTGGTCCCACAGTAAAAAATGACTGATTTATCTAAATTTTTAAATAAAGCGCTACCACAGCGCCCAGTGTAATCGCTGAGTTCCAGCAATCATGTCAAATTAAGAAGAATGTTATTTCTTGGAGTCCAATTGTGTCATTTATCACATTTATAAGGTCAAAGTCCAAAATCAGTTCAATTAAGTCCCACAGTCAATCGTTTCACTGTTAAAAGCGATGCAACCTAGTAATATCAGAAAAATATCGCTAAATACATGTTGGTACGAATATGTGACGCAACCGTTGTAACTCAAACGGACTGATACCGTTAGAAAGTCAATGAAATGTAGTTTTTGAAACTGTCTCTATTTCTTCAGCGCGCGCTAACGGCTAGGATTGGTCCCACAGTAAAAAATGACTTATTTATCTAAATTTTTAAATAAAGCGCTACCACAGCGCCCAGTGTAATCGCTGAGTTCCAGCAATCATGTCAAATTAAGAAGAATGTTATTTCTTGGAGTCCAATTGTGTCATTTATCACATTTATAAGGTCAAAGTCCAAAATCAGTTCAATTAAGTCCCACAGTCAATCGTTTCACTGTTAAAAGCGATGCAACCTAGTAATATCAGAAAAATATCGCTAAATACATGTTGGTACGAATATGTGACGCAACTGTTGTAACTCAAACGGACTGATACCGTTAGAAAGTCAACGAAATGTAGTTTATGAAACTGTCTCTATTTTTTCAGCGCGCGCTAACGGCTAGGATTCGTCCCACAGTAAAAAATGACTTATTTATCTAAATTTTTAAATAAAGCGCTACCACAGCGCCCAGTGTAATCGCTGAGTTCCAGCAATCATGTCAAATTAAGAAGATTGTTATTTCTTGGAGTCCAATTGTGTCATTTATCACATTTATAAGGTCAAAGTCCAAAATCAGTTCAATTAAGTCCCACAGTCAATCGTTTCACTGTTAAAAGCGATGCAACTAGTAATATCAGAAAAAATATCGCTAAATACATGTTGGTACGAATATGTGACGCAACCGTTGTAACTCAAACGGACTTGATACCGTTAGAAAGTCAATGAAATGTAGTTTGAAACTGTCTCTATTTCTTCAGCGCGTGCTAACGGCTAGGATTGGTCCCACAGTAAAAAATGACTTATTTATCTAAATTTTAAATAAAGCGCTACCACAGCGCCCAGTGTAATCGCTGAGTTCCAGCAATCATGTCAAATTAAGAAGAATGTTATTTCTTGGAGTCCAATTGTGTCATTTATCACATTTATAAGGTCAAAGTCCAAAATCAGTTCAATTAAGTCCCACAGTCAATCGTTTCACTGTTAAAAGCGATGCAACCTAGTAATATCAGAAAAATATCGCTAAATACATGTTGGTACGAATATGTGACGCAACCGTTGTAACTCAAACGGATTGATACCGTTAGAAAGTCAATGAAATGTAGTTTTTTGAAACTGTCTCTATTTCTTCAGCGCGTGCTAACGGCTAGGATTGGTCCCACAGTAAAAAATGACTTGATTTATCTAAATTTTAAATAAAGCGCTACCACAGCGCCCAGTGTAATCGCTGAGTTCCAGCAATCATGTCAAATTAAGAAGAATGTTATTTCTTGGAGTCCAATTGTGTCATTTATCACATTTATAAGGTCAAAGTCCAAAATCAGTTCAATTAAGTCCCACAGTCAATCGTTTCACTGTTAAAAGCGATGCAACCTAGTAATGTCAGAAAAATATCGCTAAATACATGTTGGTACGAATATGTGACGCAACTGTTGTAACTCAAACGGACTGATACCGTTAGAAAGTCAATGAAATGTAGTTTTTGAAACTGTCTCTATTTCTTCAGCGGCGGCTAACGGCTAGGATTGGTCCCACAGTAAAAAATGACTTATTTATCTAAATTTTTAAATAAAGCGCTACCACAGCGCCCAGTGTAATCGCTGAGTTCCAGCAATCATGTCAAATTAAGAAGAATGTTATTTCTTGGAGTCCAATTGTGTCATTTATCACATTTATAAGGTCAAAGTCCAAAATCAGTTCAATTAAGTCCCACAGTCAATCGTTTCACTGTTAAAAGCGATGCAACCTAGTAATATCAGAAAAATATCGCTAAATACATGTTGGTACGAATATGTGACGCAACCGTTGTAACTCAAACGGACTGATACCGTTAGAAAGTCAATGAAATGTAGTTTTGAAACTGTCTCTATTTCTTCAGCGCGCGCTAACGGCTAGGATTGGTCCCACAGTAAAAAATGACTTATTTATCTAAATTTTTAAATAAAGCGCTACCACAGCGCCCAGTGTAATCGCTGAGTTCCAGCAATCATGTCAAATTAAGAAGAATGTTATTTCTTGGAGTCCAATTGTGTCATTTATCACATTTATAAGGTCAAAGTCCAAAATCAGTTCAATTAAGTCCCACAGTCAATCGTTTCACTGTTAAAAGCGATGCAACCTAGTAATATCGGAAAATATCGCTAAATACATGTTGGTACGAATATGTGACGCAACCGTTGTAACTCAAACGGACTGATACCGTTAGAAAGTCAATGAAATGTAGTTTTTGAAACTGTCTCTATTTCTTCAGCGCGTGCTAACGGCTAGGATTGGTCCCACAGTAAAAAATGACTGATTTATCTAAATTTTTAAATAGAGCGCTACCACAGCGCCCAGTGTAATGGCTGAGTTCCAGCAATCATGTCAAATTAAGAAGAATGTTATTTCTTGGAGTCCAATTGTGTCATTTATCACATTTATAAGGTCAAAGTCCAAAATCAGTTCAATTAAGTCCCACAGTCAATCGTTTCACTGTTAAAAGCGATGCAACCTAGTAATATCAGAAAAATATCGCTAAATACATGTTGGTACGAATATGTGACGCAACCGTTGTAACTCAAACGGACTGATACCGTTAGAAAGTCAATGAAATGTAGTTTTTGAAACTGTCTCTATTTCTTCAGCGCGCGCTAACGGCTAGGATTGGTCCCACAGTAAAAAATGACTGATTTATCTAAATTTTAAATAAAGCGCTACCACAGCGCCCAGTGTAATCGCTGAGTTCCAGCAATCATGTCAAATTAAGAAGAATGTTATTTCTTGGAGTCCAATTGTGTCATTTATCACATTTATAAGGTCAAAGTCCAAAATCAGTTCAATTAAGTCCCACAGTCAATCGTTTCACTGTTAAAAGCGATGCAACCTAGTAATATCGGAAAAATATCGCTAAATACATGTTCGTACAAATATGTGACGCAACCGTTGTAACTCAAACGGACTGATACCGTTAGAAAGTCAATGAAATGTAGTTTTTGAAACTGTCTCTATTTCTTCAGCGCGTGCTAACGGCTAGGATTGGTCCCACAGTAAAAAATGACTTATTTATCTAAATTTTTAAATAGAGCGCTACCACAGCGCCCAGTGTAATGGCTGAGTTCCAGCAATCATGTCAAATTAAGAAGAATGTTATTTCTTGGAGTCCAATTGTCTCATTTATCACATTTATAAGGTCAAAGTCCAAAATCAGTTCAATTAAGTCCCACAGTCAATCGTTTCACTGTTAAAGCGATGCAACCTAGTAATATCAGGAAAAATATCGCTAAATACATGTTCGTACGAATATGTGACGCAACCGTTGTAACTCAAACGGACTGATACCGTTAGAAAGTCAATGAAATGTAGTTTTTGAAACTGTCTCTATTTCTTCAGCGCGTGCTAACGGCTAGGATTGGTCCCACAGTAAAAAATGACTGATTTATCTAAATTTTAAATAAAGCGCTACCACAGCGCCCAGTGTAATCGCTGAGTTTCAAGCAATCATGTCAAATTAAGAAGAATGTTATTTCTTGGAGTCCAATTGTGTCATTTATCACATTTATAAGGTCAAAGTCCAAAATCAGTTCAATTAAGTCCCACAGTCAATCGTTTCACTGTTAAAAGCGATGCAACCTAGTAATATCAGAAAAATATCGCTAAATACATGTTGGTACGAATATGTGACGCAACCGTTGTAACTCAAACGGATTGATACCGTTAGAAAGTCAATGAAATGTAGTTTTTGAAACTGTCTCTATTTCTTCAGCGCGCGCTAACGGCTAGGATTGGTCCCACAGTAAAAAATGACTTATTTATCTAAATTTTAAATAAAGCGCTACCACAGCGCCCAGTGTAATCGCTGAGTTCCAGCAATCATGTCAAATTAAGAAGAATGTTATTTCTTGGAGTCCAATTGTGTCATTTATCACATTTATAAGGTCAAAGTCCAAAATCAGTTCAATTAAGTCCCACAGTCAATCGTTTCACTGTTAAAAGCGATGGCAACCTAGTAATATCAGAAAAATATCGCTAATACATGTTCGTACGAATATGTGACGCAACCGTTGTAACTCAAACGGACTGATACCGTTAGAAAGTCAATGAAATGTAGTTTTTGAAACTGTCTCTATTTCTTCAGCGCGTGCTAACGGCTAGGATTGGTCCCACAGTAAAAAATGACTTATTTATCTAAATTTTTAAACAAAGCGCTACCACAGCGCCCAGTGTAATCGCTGAGTTCCAAGTAATCATGTCAAATTAAGAAGAATGTTATTTTCTTGGAGTCCAATTGTGTCATTTATCACATTTATAAGGTCAAAGTCCAAAATCAGTTCAATTAAGTCCCACAGTCAATCGTTTCACTGTTAAAAGCGATGCAACCTAGTAATATCAGAAAAAATATCGCTAAATACATGTTGGTACGAATATGTGACGCAACCGTTGTAACTCAACGGATTGATACCGTTAGAAAGTCAATGAAATGTAGTTTTTGAAACTGTCTCTATTTCTTCAGCGCGCGCTAACCGCTAGGATTGGTCCCACAGTAAAAAATGACTTATTTATCTAAATTTTTAAATAGAGCGCTACCACAGCGCCCAGTGTAATGGCTGAGTTCCAGCAATCATGTCAAATTAAGAAGAATGTTATTTCTTGGAGTCCAATTGTGTCATTTATCACATTTATAAGGTCAACGTCCAAAATCAGTTCAATTGAGTCCCACAGTCAATCGTTTCACTGTTAAAAGCGATGCAACCTAGTAATATCGGAAAAATATCGCTAAATACATGTTCGTACGAATATGTGACGCAACCGTTGTAACTCAAACGGACTGATACCGTTAGAAAGTCAATGAAATGTAGTTTTTGAAACTGTCTCTATTTCTTCAGCGCGTGCTAACGGCTAGGATTGGTCCCACTGTAAAAAATGACTGATTTATCTAAATTTTAAACAAAGCGCTACCACAGCGCCCAGTGTAATCGCTGAGTTCAAGTAATCATGTCAAATTAAGAAGAATGTTATTTCTTGGAGTCCAATTGTGTCATTTATCACATTTATAAGGTCAAAGTCCAAAATCAGTTCAATTAAGTCCCACAGTCAATCGTTTCACTGTTAAAAGCCATGCAACCTAGTTAATATCGGAAAAAATATCGCTAAATACATGTTGGTACAAATATGTGACGCAACCGTTGTAACTCAAACGGACTGATACCGTTTGAAAGTCAATGAAATGTAGTTTTTGAAAACTGTCTCTATTTCTTCAGCGCGTGCTAAACGGCTAGGATTGGTCCCACAGTAAAAAATGACTTATTTATCTAAATTTTTTAAATAGAGCGCTACCACAGCGCCCAGTGTAATGCTGAGTTCCAGCAATCATGTCAAATAAGAAGAATGTTATTTCTTGGAGTCCAATTGTGTCATTTATCACATTTATAAGGTCAAGTCCAAAATCAGTTCAATTAAGTCCCCACAGTCAATCGTTCACTGTTAAAAGCGATGCAACCTAGTAATATCGGAAAAATATCGCTAAATACATGTTCGTACGAATATGTGACGCAACCGTTGTAACTCAAACGGACTGATACCGTTAGAAAGTCAATGAAATGTAGTTTTTGAAACTGTCTCTATTTCTTCAGCGCGCGCTAACGGCTAGGATTGGTCCCACAGTAAAAAATGACTTATTTATCTAAATTTTTAAATAAAGCGCTACCACAGCGCCCAGTGTAATCGCTGAGTTCCAGCAATCATGTCAAATTAAGAAGAATGTTATTTCTTGGAGTCCAATTGTGTCATTTATCACATTTATAAGGTCAAAGTCCAAAATCAGTTCAATTAAGTCCCACAGTCAATCGTTTCACTGTTAAAAGCGATGCAACCTAGTAATATCAGAAAAATATCGCTAAATACATGTTGTACGAATATGTGACGCAACCGTTGTAACTCAAACGGACTGATACCGTTAGAAAGTCAATGAAATGTAGTTTTGAAACTGTCTCTATTTCTTCAGCGCGTGCTAACGGCTAGGATTGGTCCCACAGTAAAAAATGACTTATTTATCTAAATTTTTAAATAAAGCGCTACCACAGCGCCCAGTGTAATCTGAGTTCCAGCAATCATGTCAAATTAAGAAGAATGTTATTTCTTGGAGTCCAATTGTGTCATTTATCACATTTATAGGTCAAAGTCCAAAATCAGTTCAATTAAGTCCCACAGTCAATCGTTTCACTGTTAAAAGCGATGCAACCTAGTAATATCAGAAAATATCGCTAAATACATGTTGTACGAATATGTGACGCAACCGTTGTAACTCAAACGGACTGATACCGTTAGAAAGTCAATGAAATGTAGTTTTTGAAACTGTCTCTATTTCTTCAGCGCGTGCTAACGGCTAGGATTGGTCCCACAGTAAAAAATGACTTATTTATCTAAATTTTTAAATAAAGCGCTACCACAGCGCCCAGTGTAATCGCTGAGTTCCAGCAATCATGTCAAATTAAGAAGAATGTTATTTCTTGGAGTCCAATTGTGTCATTTATCACATTTATAAGGTCAAAGTCCAAAATCAGTTCAATTAAGTCCCACAGTCAATCGTTTCACTGTTAAAAGCGATGCAACCTAGTAATATCAGAAAAATATCGCTAAATACATGTTGTACGAATATGTGACGCAACCGTTGTAACTCAAACGGACTGATACCGTTAGAAAGTCAATGAAATGTAGTTTTTGAAACTGTCTCTATTTCTTCAGCGCGTGCTAACGGCTAGGATTGGTCCCACAGTAAAAAATGACTTATTTATCTAAATTTTTAAATAAAGCGCTACCACAGCGCCCAGTGTAAT
>JASGCC010003323.1:0-24431 GCA_030067915.1 Hydractinia echinata | reverse complement strand
TATATATCCATTAACAGACTTGATGATGCAAAAATAATGTGACTGGGAGTGTGATCAATTTGACCGGGTATTATGTATAAGAGTTAGGGTTACTGTTATTATGCATATTCACTGGGTATTATGTATAAGAGTTAGGGTTACTGTTATCATGCTTAGTAACCAGTTATGCATAATTCCTGAATTTATCACAATCCCCAACACATATACGCCTCCTTATAGAATTCGATTTATCAAGTTCGTTGTAATGTGATAGAAGGGAGCGTAATACTGTATCGGCATGAATGACGCCGGCTTGTTGAATTGACCAGAATGCTTTTAGAATACCCTTGCAACATGTAGCCGCATAGTTTATAAAATCTTCCAATCAATAGTTAGCAACGCATCCAAGATCTTTTGCCAGCGCGGGTCCGGTCTGGCAAAAAGAGACAAACATGATTAATTAATGGTTTTGATTATCATTTCTAAAACATTTTAAATTTTTTATGTTTATTAATTTGTTTTTGGGTATATAGCTATAGCTAAAGTTAATATACACTTCATGGTATAGACATCTATTATACAATGGACAAAACTGTTAGCTAATTTAATTTGATTTTTGTTTTACTTTTACTTGTGATCAATTTCATGTTAATTTAAATCGTTTAAGCATCAATTTCCTTTCTTTTAAAGTTAATTACTACAGCTGATTGGCGGGAACTTTGTAAAAATCTTTTAACGCATTTTTTCACTTTAAAAAACACGTGTTTCATTAAAAAGACAACAAGCAAGTATCAATTTAGTATTAGTATTCGCTTTTACTTTACATGCGAATGGATAAATTTTGACATTTAAGGAATGGGCATGCAATATCTCGCGTGGGATGGCAGTAAATGATCAAAGCATATTTCATTTATTATTCTGTTATTTTGATGTACATACAAAACTCTAATTATAAAAGAACTCTAGTCTAAAAACATTTTAACGGGATACACTCTGGATACCCAAAGAAGCGTATAGTTGAAACCAGTTCATAAAGAATCCATTCGACAACACAAGATATGAGACATAAAAGACAATATTCGAACACAAACACACGCCTATATGCATGCACAGCGACGCCGCTGGGTTGCTATGGTTGTCTCACATAAAATATGTTGAATGCAACAACTGGTCAAGATCTTGTAGAAGCGTGTCTTTCTCGCCCGAGTTTGGGACTGGTACGTGGTTTTCTTGTTCGTTATGAAACATTGTTTCCAATACGGAGAAATCTGGCACGGATTTGCATAGATCTTTTGTTATCGCTTGTTGACTATTAGTATTTTGCATTGGATATGAATATGAAGTTGAAAATGCAGGCTGTGTCCTGTCGTAAATATTTGTTTCTTTGTAAAGGACACTCTGATCAAAATAAAAGTTATTACCCGTAGCTGAATTGTTTTGTGAATTTTGTATATATGGCGTATTGTGACTCGCTCGTTCTGCAACTCTACTATCGTTCTGTTCAAATTCTCTACAGAAGTTAAAAATATCCGGATCATCAAAAATCTCTTTTTCTGTACTTTTTCCATGTCCTTCAATTTGTGGGGGAGTTTGTTCGTCACTGAAAATTTCTTTCATTCGTGTGGCATCATTGAAGATCTCAGCAAGGCATGCATCAAGGCTGTTCCAATCTTCTTCGAAACCAAATTCGCCGTCTTCATCTTCACTGCTTAAGTCAGAATGGGATGCGGCGTCGAAAGAGTCTGAACTAACAGTGCTTGCAGAACTGCGACGCCTCTTCAATACTACATCTGCATCTTTACAAGCATTATTTTTTCGTTTCAAGCTAGACTTTGTGCACACCGATTGGTCTTCAGTAGGAGCTAAATTTCGTTTTGTTTTGGTTAATACAGCCTTCGTCTTTTTTGACAACACAAATTGATAGGAAAATCTTTTTCCTCGATACTAAATAGAGAAAAAAGTTATTCAGAAAAATGTTCAAACAATCAGATAAAATATAAATGTTAAAAATAAATGATGAACAAACCATCTACCTTCTCAATGACTCCCTTTCCGTAGTAATATCGAATTCCTCTGGCTAATTTTGGGTAGGTCATGGTTTCTTTGTTTTTAATCATGCCCCACAGAACGGCCACCTCTTTGGGTTTTCTTATGGTAAATATCAGTTTAGATGAATCCTCCCATGTCGCCAGCTCCTTGCATTGTTCAACTTCTAGTATTTCATGTAAGAAGTACCATAGCGGAATTCTAGATAACTGTCTCTTTCCACCTTAAACATAAGAATTTACTATATAGGCCATGATATTAGCAAAACTAAAAGAGTAAGGCGTATATCCTAGATTACTTACTTTCTAACTAATTTGACTTAAGAAGTTAAAAGATATTGCAAAAGATACTGCATGAAGAATAACTTCAATTACACTCATCGAGGCTAAACCTAACAACAAAATCATTTAATGTTTCGATTAAAGCAGCAACAGCGATTAAATAGCTTTCCTAATCATTGCACTTTGTATCAAAATTGCTGTTCTAGTTTCGGTTTCTTAAGACGCAATAAAAATATTTAAAATGTCTCATCAAAAGTGCTATTGTACAATGGGTAAAAACCGCATCTGTTTTTGCTTCTGTAATGATAATTTGGTTGTACTCCTGTTATTTGGACTGATATGCATCTTTTGATAATGCTAGTGAATTAAACCAGATTTTTCATTAGTGTAATTTGTGTTAGGCCTCTTTAAGGAAAGTTCATAACAATAGTTTTTTTTTACCGTTTTTGCCTGTTTTTTCTTCATATTCAGCTAACATCTTTCTCTTCGTACTAAACAAAATACAGGTTTTTTCTTTATTGCACGAAATTTTAAATAATAATTTATGGTGTAATCTGCCAAAATCGGTAACAATTCTTAACTTTGCTTCAAACGAAAAGTTAATTGTCATTAAAAAGAAAGTATAAGTTACCTTTTAATGTTTGCAGAATGAGAACGACTATCTAATGGTAATGCCAACAATCCTTGCCAACCATTAGTATCCTGATTGTTAAACATATCCAAGTCGCAAAAACCGAATACCATACTATACAAAGAAATATACGAGGTATGACTACACCGTAGCATACAAAATGTAATGTGTTGACTTGTTTTGTCGCAGGGCTTCCTTTTATATTAACATTGCGCTTATCAATGAAAGTCTAATTAAAAACAATTATATTTCGCTGCCTCTTTTAAGAAGATTTCCTTCTTATTTTTTCTTTGCATAATTAAGAACAATAGCAGTTGTATAATTAAACTTTTTTAAGTGCTGTCGTGGGATAAATTTGAATAAATTATGCGTGGAAGATTATGCGTATTCGAAAGTTGAGTAGTTATGCATTATGTGACGCTTAATTAGTTCGATTAGGTAAACAAGCTAAAGAATAATGGCGTATGGTATTCTTATTATGTAAAGCTACAACTTTAATTGTCATCAATTACTTTAACAAATATTTTGTTCGGATTGACGTAAGCTAATGACGACGAAAGCCAACTCGTCCCCAGGTTTTTGTAATCAATGCTTTGTGTCAAAACAAAAGCAACTGGGTTTTATCCTACGCTATCTACGAGGCATTTGCGTATTCCATCCGCAGAGGGAGTTGGCGTGGTGTATAGTATGTAGGTTGAGAGTGAAATCAGAAGTATCGCAATATCGCGAAGACAAAATTACAAAAAGTCTCATTTTGAAGGGGATGACGCTGTCAGGCTAATCAACAATAACACATGTGCCTTCAAAAATTAATTAAAAGAACTCGCCGACTAACATGGCAAAAGATTACCTCCATTGCCTTGCTTTATGCAACTTTCACAATCCTAATGTA
Organism: Hydractinia echinata; assembly: GCA_030067915.1. Classification (NCBI taxonomy): domain Eukaryota; kingdom Metazoa; phylum Cnidaria; class Hydrozoa; order Anthoathecata; family Hydractiniidae; genus Hydractinia; species Hydractinia echinata. The sequence continues at coordinate 20,602 of JASGCC010003323.1, read as the reverse complement.
TTCTAAGTTTCAATAGCTCTTGTTACTTTAAAAAAGACAAGTAAAAAATATGGTGAGCAATGACAATTTGAGTTGACAATTTTGTTAACATATTGATGACAATGTCGACGATTTAAATAACACACGTCATATGGGACCATAATACTACATGATAGTGTCGACGGCCCTGTTTCTGCTCAGTATATTTTGCATAAAAAAACGTTGCCTGTGGTTATTTCTTACAACTATGTTTTATAAACTTTGTCCTGATTGTATCTGCGTATTTTCAGAATAACTTTTTGAGATCATTCACTTAACTCACTTCAGAGTGTCTAAGCAATGTTGACTCTCTCTTTTCCTGACATTTCCCTCATTTCCCGTAAAAAATAAATTTAGTTACAAGCATAGTAATAGAACTGGCTGTTAAATCAATGTAAAATTTTTAAGAACAGATCTAAAATTTAATCCTTGCCAATGTTTTGATGTATAAAAAAAGATCTGACCAACCTATCCTAAACCTAACCTAAAATTCCTGACATTTTCCTGACATGGAAATCACTAACATTTCTGATGAATTTCCAGACATTTTAAAAATATTTTCACAATTTCTGGGAGAGTGAACACCCACTTGCAAAATTATGGATGTATAGTAGCTTATTTTTGACAGTGACGAAAAAGGGAAGATTCTTCTGACTCACATTAGTTATATAATAATTCGCATTACTTCATAGAGGAATAAAAGGTGTATGTTTTATTCTGTGTCGTCATCGCCAAATTTTAAAGTCCTTTTCGCCTTATATAGCTAATAAATTTGATACATCCTACCTTACCTGTTTTGCTTTGGACTTTGAAACTATGGGCAGGAACACAAAGCGCCCCGCCCCTGTTTTCGCAACTTCTTTTACAACATTTTAGTATGATTTCAGTGGGAGTCGAATGAAATTAATTAGAGCGATTATATTTTAGCTTACGTTGGCACTTTTTTTGTGACATCATTAGGCATGACGAGGTCACGAAAGATACGTTACAAATAGACAGAACAGCGATGTGGACTTTATTCTACCGAGTTAGTGTCATTTTACAAAGTAAATGGTGCGAGAGACAAACTTTGGATATATTTTTGAATAAATTCAAGCGGTTATAACAACAAAATTTAGAATGTATAAAATTAACCCGAATTTGAGGGATTTTGGAATTTTATAACGAAAAAAATAACAGTAGCTTTCTCAAGAAGATCTGTTGTTTTGCAGCAACGCACCACGTGTCTCTTATTCATAGCTTCTGTTTTTACTGAGGCACAAATTTCGTTCAATGTTGCTTATTTAACTGCCTTTTTAAAATGCTTTTTCTTAAAAAGAATCATTAAGGCTTGATTTTCGAAAATTTAAGAATATTCTGAAAATAAGGCTCGATCATCAAAAAGTTTGTCTACGAAATTCAAATAATCTTAAATATTTATTTTAAACATCATTCTTTTTTTCCTCATTGTTTTCAGGGCGTTTTCATTGTGTTCGTTGCAGTTTTCGTGGCGTTCGTTCCAGTTTTCATTATATTTGGTGCATTTTTTATTCTTTTTAGTGCAATTTTTAGTGTGTTTGGTGCAGTTCTCGTAGTGTTCGTTGCAGTTTTCATTATATTTGGTGCAATTTTTATTCTTTTTGGTGCAATTTTTATTGTGTTTGGTGCAGTTCTCGTAGTGTTCGTTGTAGGTTTCATTATATTTGGTGCAGTTTTTATTCTTTTTGGTGCAATTTTCATAGTGTTTGGTGCAGTTCTCGTCGCGTTTGTTGCAGTTTTCAATATGTTTGGTGCAATTTTTAATCTATTTGGTGCAATTTGTTTTGTGTTTGGTGCATTTTTCATTGTGTCCGGTGCAGTTTTCATTCCTTTTGGTGCAATTTTTATTGTGACCGTTGCAGTTTTTATTCTATTTAATGCAATTTTTATTGTGTTCGGTGCGGTTTTTATTGTGTTCGCTGCAGTTCTCGTAGTGTTTGGTGCAGTTTTCATTGTGATCAGTGAAATTCTCATTCTATTTGGTGCGGTTTTTATTGTGTTCGCTGCAGCTCTTGTAGTGTTCGTTGCAGTTTTCATTCTATATGGTGCAATTTTTATTGTGTTTGGTGCAGTTTTCATTGTGATCGGTAAAATTTTCATTGTTTTTGGAGCTGTTTTGATTGTGTTCGGAAGTCGACGACGTTTCAAAATGCTACCAGAGTAACTATAACTTCTTTGAGGTATTGGAATAGCGGGTTTTCGAATTATTCGATTTTAAATAGAGACCCGTACGCATTGTGCACCCGTTCATTTGATGAGTACCATATAAAGTTCTAGCTGATGGCAGCATGTTTGGTAGATAATCTATTGCCAGTGGCCTTTGTCTCTTTCTTTTTAAATTTTCATCCAAATTCCTTTTATAATAGAATTATACGATTTTGATATGTTTTTATGAATAGGTAAAGTTGAATAAATATAAATCCTCAATAAATCCATTTTAAGATTTTAGCTACAAACGAGATAGCTGTCCTAGCCATCATGTTAGTTTTTTGTGTTAAATTAATAGAATTTTCAGGTGGAGGTAGAACCCCAACGCACGAAAGCTTTGAGCTACAAATAACAATGCGATAATTTTTTTACTTTGCTGGGACGGCCAAATTTCCGTGAATTTTTGACGATATTGTGTTCAAAATGGTAGCCAACCGTTACTTCGTGCTACTAATGCACGAAATAGATATGCGGGAAGTACGTACGACGGGCGAAATTATAAGGACCAGCAGGCCTGTGGACGCCACGGGGCAACAACTGGTCTCTATAATAGTAGCCTCCATCTATACGTCACACGGGCTGATCTCGTTATAAATACGTCGTTATTATATCTGGCCAATTTTTCTGAAAACGATTCATTTCCAAAGAGTTGGTTCTGTCCTCTCATCGTTACAACCTTTGTATTATAACTATGAAGTGGTATCTTGTAGTTCATTGTGGCAGAAGTTGATAAAACCACCTTTTTTACAATAAAAACTGCACTGAAAACTACACCGAGCACTGTGAAACTGCACCGAACACAATTAAAACTGCACCGAACACAACGAGAACTGCAGCGAACACAATGAAAACTGCACCGAGCACAATGAAAACTACACCGAGCACTGTGAAACTGCATCGAACACTACGAGAACTGCAGCGAACACAATGAAAACTGCACCGAACATCACGAAAACTGCAGCGAACACAATGAAAACTGCACCGAACACAATGAAAACTCCACCGAACACTACGAGAACTGCAGCGAACATTACGAAAACTGCAGCGAACACTACGAAAACTGCACCGAACACAGTAGAAACTGCACCGAGCACAATGAAAACTGCACCGAACACAATGAGAACTTCACTGAACACAAAAAAAACCGCACCGAGCTATCTGTCCGTATTAAAACCCTTTTTAAGTCCAAGGTACACTAAAAATAAGCACAGGCGATAAAAATATATAATTTTTTTCCAGACTGAATAAATATATTCACTTCTTAACTTTAAATTTTTAATTACGGAAATATGGAATAGTATATGCTGCAAGTTGTCACACAAAAACAACATGTGTTTTAGTGACACTGACTAGTCACATCTTGTGTGTTAAATTGACTTCTGTTTAGCTTGTCTGGTTATGCAAAAATTTTACTCTCCTATCTGCGTTGTTGTTGCAGGCTAGCTGAAAGCGGAAGATTTTTTTAATTCGACAGTCTTTACTTAAGTTTTTAATGACAATTATAATTACATCAATTACGTTATAATCAATTCTTAGTGGAAGTTCTATGTATGTATTCTTAGTAGAAGTTAGGCGAGTAGTCTTAGCATTTTCCTAAACCAGTTATTATACCAGTTAATATAGATAAGTTTTATTAGACCGTTCGGTTGGTCAGAATTTTCACAAAATGCAACAGATTTATCTAGTGTTACTTGCTTCTGTAGATGTTTCGCCTGGTGCTATGTACAAGACCAGGCCGGGTGATGGAAAACATTATATTTTTTAGTTTGGTTTCATCCTTTCCTTAGCTGTAATCAATATAGTCATACCTACTAATATAATTGTTAGATGTATTTTAATTCTGGACAAATATAATGGAATAGAAATTGATTTTTAATTCGTTACTATAGAAGGCCACTTCTCATTGGTCAATTCTCATTGGTCAATTCTCATTGGTCAATTCATCTTAAAAATTTCATGCATAATTTAAGCCATTAAGAAAGATGAAAAAACTTCCGCTAAGTTGTGAGGTAAATTAATTCGTTCTGCGTCACACGGGGTTAAAATATCGGACATGGTAACATATAGCAATCCTGATGGTGGAGTAGATTAGAAGGGCAGTAGTCGTGGCTTTGAAAGTATTGGAAAATCATGATAAGGTATCGTAGCTTATGAGGTATCGTAACGCACTAAAAAATCTGTGCGTATTTTTGTTTCTCTTTTCTCATTCTTTAATCTATCGTTAACATTAATCGCCAACCAGGATTCTCTAATTTATGAAAGGCTACATCCTGAAGATTAGAATTAAAATCAAAAGAAGTTATAACTTGTGACAATACAAAAAGTTGTAAATTTATCATATGCACAATGTCAATTCGTTTTTCCAGTTAAATACGCTTAGAAACTAATCTACCTGCGTATGTGTATAGCCGGATCTCCACTGTACGATTTTTGTGACGAAAAGTAGAAGCCAATTCAACTTTTCGTCATGACGAAAATCGCGACCGATCAAATTCGAGTATTTATGACGATCGTCGTAAAAATCGTCCCGTGGAGATTCGCCTAAAAGGTGTAGCTACGTACTTGATGTTGACGTAAATAGTACGTACGCCGCCCAAATGTTTTTTAAAAGAGAAAAGTAGCAAGGTATCTAAAAACCGCGTAGTAATAGTTGCGTGAGAATTAGTGCGGAGAATAACATCGAATACACAGATTTCTGCCTTCAAAAACAAAAAATGTCTCCAACGTTTTACTTAAAATGTTTAAACCGTTGTAAGAAACAGCATTTACTACTAAGCGGCTGTTAATAATTGGTTGCTGGAAGTTTAATGTCGCATTTCTTTACTTCGCTATGATCTTTTCGCTTGCGCACAGGCATCCATAAATGCGCCCAACGCATCCATAGAGAAGAGTGCGGGGCGTTAATGGCTATTAAAGTACGTTATCCTGGAAACAAGTAACACAGTGTTTATAAGGAAAAGAAATATGTAATTACGTTCGGAACCGACTAAAGAAAAATTTTATACGCCCCTTTTTCATCACGCTTAATACTGGCAAAAAAACTTTTAGGATAAACAAATGAAAAGAACTTACGTGAATGCCTTTCCTTAGTAAACTTTACCACTATAAAGATAAAAATTCTTTGTTTCAAGTTTTTTGTGTCCAAAATATAAGCTGATATAACTTGACTGTTCGCAATCCTCAACAAGCTTCGTGCACGACAGCGGAAGATTCTTTCCACTCAACCTAGAAATACCAAAATCGGAAATTTATTAACGTTAAATTAGTTCATGCTCTTTATGCAGCCTATTCATACTTGAGTTAAACAATAGAAAAACTGAATTTATAGCCATTATGTCCTGCCATACATACGTTATTTAATTAACCCTAATTGCTAGTAATTGATAGATTCGAAAATGCAAAACTTTGTAACATGAACATGCCATAAATCCGCTGTTTTAAACTAGCAGATATGTTTAACATTTTGTTTTTTTCTGTGTGCAAACTAGTCGGTGTTACTATTTCTTAGATTTAAACAGATTAAAGTTTTTAATGGATTGCTAAACATATTTTTTTTGTCTCCATCAATGACTCCTGTACGTGACATTTGACAGCGAATTCTGTATAATCATCTGAGTGTTTTTTTTGCCTAAAAATTGGCTCCTTTTTTGCGAAAAGGGGATAAAGTCAATTCCTTAACTAGAAATTACTGCTGCATGTGCTTACCAATAAGAAATTGGACTAAAAAATCATCCTAAAAAATATTTCTTCACTGTTTAACGGACAATGTGACGCAATTAGTTAAGAGATGGCACTTAACCCTATTCGGTCCGGGGGGGGGCGGATTCCGCCCCCCCTGACGGTTTTTTTTTAATAACTCCTTATTGCTATGTTATATGGCTTTGAAACATACTGAGTTTTAATATTTATCTATTAGACACCTGCATGCCAAATATTTAGGTCCCATACCCTTCAGAGGCTTTAATATTGGCCATTACTCGAAACTACCCCTAAAAATCTCTATGAAATCCTTATAATGGGGAAAATTAATAACTTCTGTTAGGATTAACCTTAGAACTTGAAACTTGCAACACAACTTTATTTTATTAAGAAGAACCATTTTGCATAATTTGGACACGTGATTAATCCGATTTCCCGATTTTTTCGGATTTTACCCGAAAATCGGAAAAAACCGGATTTTCGGGCAATTTTTGGCATTTTTTTATGCGATCCACGTAAAAACCGGAAAATATGTTAAATAACTTTTATTTAGCTTTCAGAAACTTCAAACAGAATGCAAAAATTCGCTCTGGAACAAAAGTAATTAAATTTTAAGCAGATAGTGGCATTTTTAACAAATTTCAAGCTTCTGATGACGTCACAGAAAATGTGCTGACGCAAGCAAAAATTGATTGCTGCCATTTTGTTCCTTTTATGACGTACTATAAGCGTGCCAAGTTTGATTCAATTTGAACAACCCTATCAGGAGTTATTGAGGGGGGGCGGATTCCGCCCCCCCCCGGTCATAGTATGTTCGAAAAACCCCGGACCGAATAGGGTTAAGTAGTAAGATCTTTTAACTCATGTTGTTAAGCTTTAATATCAATTAAGTAATTAAAATTAATAACGAAGGTATTAAACTTGTTGAAACATGAACAACATCACGACATGAGAATCATGTTTACAATAATATGAAGAAAAAAAATTAAGTAAAATTCTGAACAAACAAAGCAGATCAAAGTCTAACCGGACCTTCAGACATATATACTCTAGATAAACTTGAATTGACAAATTCAAACAAATATCGCTATCGAGAAGGCAGGAAAAAGAGAACTGTAAAATTCTTTCACGGCCGCCATATTTGTTCATAATGCTTGTTGTAGCAATCTACGATGCTCAGTGTCTCACTACAGCATAATCAATGTATTCGGACAGCCCTAATAATATGTTGATTTAAAGTTTTACTTTCCAAAATTTTCAACAACAGCTTTGCATAGGGAAAACCTTTTGTCCCCGCGCCCGTAAATCTTAAGTTCTGCATGAAGCAAATTGATTTTCCTAAAAGTAAAGAATCATAAATTTATTGAAAAATAGGCCTATTACCCAAATCAAATTTATAATAACATAACAGCACATTGTAGCAAACCCAATTACTAAGTGTCCAGGCCTCAGAGTGGGTTAAAACCTACACTTATCAACCTTACCTTGGCATGTATGTTCTCACATACATACCCAGGATACATTTCTCTTACCTAGCGAACTTCCCAGTTGCACGGGGGCAAAAAAAGGTCTTCACAGAAGCAACAAATATCAGTGTTTAAACAACACTATAGTCTGCTTGTCAGAATTTTTGTTACATTTACTAATGACGAACACGATTGAAAGTGTCTAGATGGATTCACGATGACAGTACTCTATCAGTAAAAATAGGTGCTAAACAACTAGCTAAACTTCAGGGTCAAAAAAGGCCCAATCCCTTAACAAGATAAGGTCTAACCCCCAAAATAGTGTTGCTTATAAAAAAACATGTAACAGTTTTATATTAAACAGTAATTTCATTTTTGGTGCTTTCACATTATTGTGAAAACATCACTACGCGATATTAATTTTTTCCCATCTATTTTAACTATTTATGGAACAGGCGCAACTTCGTTCCCAGGGTCTCTATTTGTATTTTTAATATCAGCAATGCGGAGTTGTTTTTCGTAAATAGTCGCTCCACGCACAACCAGTCGCTTTCCCTTTATCGTTACCTTTAGCACTTATTCAGTGACTCTACACATTAACGTGTGCTCTAGTCCCGCATCTTTATTTTTGTATAATTCACTCCACTTAAACCGTCGCTCCCCACACATTTCGCAGATAATGTTTCTGTAGCCCATTCCATTGTGGCGGTCATTCATAACAAATGTGTCCGTGATTCCATCGACGCATCTCTGCTTAATGCATCGTCCAACCTCGCTTCTCACCAAAGCAATTGCGCATGCGTAGTTTGCACAACCACGATACGAAGACTGTCTAATTTCAGCTCTATGTTTCCTTAATGTTCTTAACATTTTTATAAACCTCTGACACATGAAGGTCCTATGTCTTTTAAAAAGAAACTGCGTGAGAAGAAAATAAATTGAATGGGTGTGGAACATCCCATCTCTTATGTAGCTATTTTATATAAACAACAAAAATCTCTTAACTTCCAAGTTAGAATTGTTCGGAAATTTCCGAAGGAATGCTGTCATTGGCAGGTAAAATGGAAAGATTATCGAAGAAGGGAAGGGTAGATTGTCTTACGTCGGAGTTGTGCAGGACACAATTATTTAAGGCGCAGTTATCCCAGGCAAAAACTGTGCGGGCCAATTATTAAGGGCCAACTATCCAGGGCAATTATGCAGCAGGGGAGATAATTCAGAGGAATTGTCCCATCACCAAAAAAAGTTGTTACACCAGAAAGTGCTATTGGAATGTTGTCAACTGGCTCAGTTTCCCAGATTAGTTTATTGAGATGAGTGAAATTTGCCATTTATTTAACACTTTTTATCACATGAACCTTTTTCGAAATTATTGAAGTGTTAAGCTTGTGCACTGTGTCAAAAAATAATTTCACCAATCTGAACCGCCGCGTTTATATGGAACATTTCATCTATAACCCAGCTAGCTTCTCATATATACACGATTAGCATGTTACCTGCGCTGACCAGCCTACTTCTATAAAGGCACCTTTAAACTCTTGCAAATAAGCGTACGCGGTCTCTCGATCGACTAGTTATTTCACTAATTCCCGGGAGATTTAATTTCCATTATGCCTGTCTCTAATGCCCCAATTATGAGCTATTACTTTTTGTTGTGTCCGACTATTTTATTCGAGCTGTCTCTAGAGACATGAAGTAAAAATTAAGTTGCCTGCTTACAAGTTTGCGTCGCAAAGCTTAACAAAAGGCTTTATCGCATTAAATAGAATAATCAAAATATTAAAAACCGTGAACGTATATTTACTTTTCATGACATGTTAATGTCTAATGAAACGGATGCTATACTAAAGGAGTAAACGAATCCAATAACATGTCACTGACATGACATGTTATTGCCGTGCATATGGCTGTTTTAAGCTATTTATTGCAGGGACCAAACAGAATCAACGTGCCAAAGCTGCGTAGCTGGTTTCTGTGTTGTCTGCATTATGGAACATTTCACACGACGGTCCTCTAAGGCCTGGAAAATCGGAAAAGCAACGCATGCTGGACATCGACGAAAATTAACGTCATCAAAAATTAGTATCGTTCAAGATTTTGTATCTAACCAAATAACATAAGTCCGTGTGCAAACAAAGATAAGTCAGGTTTCACAAGTTCGTAGTGCGTATGTTTCATAGAGACAGTGTTTCTATTAGCGTCTGGTAATACACTACGCCTAAAATTCTAGATATTAACTCTACTTGTGTTACCGCGTGTACGCTTAAACACTTTACGAATTTAGAGAAAGTACCCATATTCAAATGAAAAGGTAATGGCTTGGGAACGGAAATTTTTGTACACCTTTATCTGGTTACGCTAGCGAAAAAAACAAAATGGCAGAAGAGGGAAGGGGAAGATTACACGGGAAATTGGAAATGATCTACTGTCTAGCCTTTATTTACCCAAAATAAGATTCATGCCCAGTTATTTATATCGGGATTGTGGGAACTGCGCAAGCACCATGACTTTCTACACAAGCGCAAAGCTTTTACACGTGCGTAATAGCCTGACGGGCTGTTCATATGAGTCGAGCTGGCCTGATTAGACGGGCTGAAACAGTCACGGAAGTTTGTTCATATTTTACAGAGCGCTTTAAAGATGCGTCTAAAAATGTAATGCGTGAAAGTTCTGATTAATACCATACTTATTTTGTCAAATTATCGCTACAAACATCACGATAAAAATTATCGCTACAAACATCACGATAAAAATTATCGCTACAAACATCACGATAAAAATTTGATGATATTCTTATTCGTCTGGTATGTTGACCAAAGAAGATTAGTTCAATAGCATTTCATCTTTCTGCAAATAAAATAATTTGAATCAGGCACAAAATATTTAAAATTTAGTCCGGCTAAAAAACAGCGCGCTTAAGCGAGATTTCGGTACCAGTTTTCCGAGATTGTGTTAGGCGAGCTGGGTGTTTTTACATATGACCGCAAATCATTTTTCACCAGATAAACACCACGGAGGCGGAAAATTGATCAATTGCCGGGCTGCCCAGTTTGCCGAGCTGTTTTTTGTCGATATGAACACCCCTTTACTCGGGTAGTTTACATGGACATTTTGAGGGCCAAATTAAAATACATTACGGTCATTTTATCAAATAAAATTAAATTCGAAATGAGTTAATAATGTAAATATTTCGTTTCTCAGTTCCAGTCTTAATCCTTAAACTTTTTAGTTACTTTGTCAACATCATGAAAATGCAACTTATTTTCAGCCGTCTATTTTGACCTAATCTTTGCTATTCTTAAGCTGTGAAATCATTTCCCACACCTTCTCAGCAGTAATATTTTGACAGCCACAACGGTTTGGTTACATGAGTAAATTTTACGAGACATCCTGTTTAAGGCTCGTATCCATTTGGCTGCTGTTCCCGATGTAGCGCAATGAAGTTCACGAGTTTTCGTGTTAGCGCGTGTCGACTTTAACAAAATTAGAGACTTTGTCTCTGCGCAGGTGCTACCAAAAAGCTCGTGAACTTTTTTACGAAATAGCGATATATAGTTGAATGTAAAGGAGCTTTTAGAATTTATCGATCAGTTTCAAATTAAATTGTTTTAAATTTATATATCAATGTTATATAAATCACAACAGAAATAACTTTGAAAAATTATTGAGTGTGTGGCGTTACAGTATAGATGAAAAATAACACAATACTTTACGACGTTTTGGCCGTTTGACTGCCATTTTCAAGTAGATAAGTCAATATAACAATCACAATAATATCGTACGATTGTTCGTACGATCATAAACTTATTTTAAGGGGGAAGTCGATTATCTGGAAATAGAAATAAAGGCACAGACGCAATATTTCTATTAAGAATTGGCTTGTTCTACCGTGGCAGATTTTGACAACTGCGTCTACATGAAACCGCCGCGGTTAAATACGCGGTCTCTCAACCGGCTGCTTATTAAGTAAGGCGCCTGCCCCACTTGCCACCGAGGCATAGCTAGCGATGACTGCGGAGATAACTGTAGTGGCCGCCTAAGTTGTGTTCCTTTATTTCGATCCTCAAATAATTTCATGAGGTCTGTGATTTGTACATTATAACTTGTGGTGTAAAGTTTGGGCTTGGCACACCATACTTTAGCGTAATAATCTCAGCCATTTGTAGATATCCAACTAAATTGCTGGATTTTTTAACTCGTTTGAAATAACGGTTTAAAAATCAATATCAGATGCCGATGGCTTTTGTACGCCAAATTTAAAACATAAATACTTGTCTCTCTGTCATAGGTATTTTTATCCTGGTTGTTTAAAATAAAGCATATTTCTCACTTTTTGTGAATGGCTTACTGCAAATCTTTTTCCCCTACATTCCTAACCCTAACAGACCAGATTATTGTTTATAACAGATGGGCTGAATAACGACCTAGGAGGCCGCTTGACTTACCGCTGGGGTTACCGCCGGGCAAACTCCCGCGTTAAAGTTAAGTTCTAACATTAATGATAGGCGGCCGCCTCTGTACACCGCGGCGGTTTTTTGTAGACGCAGTTGCCCAAATCTGCCACGGTATTGTCCCTACAAATCAACAGACACTCCAAATCAAAATTATTAGTAGCGGTGGAGAGTATAGAAAAGTTCTCCAAAGTAGGTCTAATTTTACAAAAAACTACATGCTCCAAAACCGCACTATAAATTTGAGCTTTGACAATTTTTCCAATCAAGGCAGAAACACCCATATGTTCGCACGCTCTTACTTTTAAATGTCGCATAGTCTTACCGTAACAGATAGTATTGCAGCCACCGCACTTATATTTATATACGACTTTTGAACGCAGAGCCCTTGAAGGACGGTCCTTAAAACGGAAAAAATGGCCAATTATCTTATAACATTTTGTCGAAAAATGACTTAATGCATTGATCGGTGAGACTTGAGGGATAGCCCATTTTTAGCATTATGTTTCTAAGATCCTGCATTTTCAAATGAAACCTAGAAAATCTGAAACAATTTTAAAAATTTCGGAAAATTAATGTCAAAACTAAACCAGTCGAGCACGATCTTCTTTTTTTATAAGAATACCAAAATTCTAACCAGACTGGTCATTATTTTTATTTCTCTATTAGTTTAAATAATAGACCTATTTTATTTTCGTTGCCCGAAGGTGTCCGCTTAGAGAGGTTCCAGTGTATATATATAAAAAACTTATCAAGTCATGAGAATGAGACTGCTGTAAAACCGGTACAGTGTTGTGCGGAAAAAGAAGCCAAAAAGGTGATCTGCAGGACAAACATTACTATAAAAAGTTTTTAATGATGGTAACCTGGCTGCCAGCGTGATCAGAAGTAGAGAGAGGCTATACATAATCTACCGTTCATGTTTTTATGGTAAGTATTGCTTCTCTGTGTTTTCAGATACTTGTTTAATCAACACAGTTGTGTCATAGAATGACATACGTAGGTAATAGGACATTTTGTGTCAGTCAACAGATGTTTGGCAGCTATAGATTTTCGTTATTGGCACCAGTGGCTGTTTCGTCCCCTATGGCGGCTCACTTCTCTTCCAATTTAAAAGCACTTCTTTTCTATGATCCAAACAGTTAATGTATTCTCACACTTCTCTTGTGTATTTTGACACTTTTTTTCTGCACTTAACACTTTATATTGTAGAAGGTCCTGGTGCATGTGCATGAACAATGAATAAAATAATATCACAAATCAATTCAGATCAGTAGCAGAGTATTAATTAATTTTATTTATCAATAGACACAATAAATGGCAAAATAAATGACTGCACAGAGTCCTCATAAAACATGGTAGAGTCCGCCACCAAGCAAACTATTTTTCTTTATAAAGAATGTGCTTTACTAGAATACCAGGCTGAGATTTTAGGTTAAAACAACAATGGCTGAATTTCTTTGTCTACATTTTTAGCAGTAAGCTCTTTCGACTCTGGTATCTGTGTGGCAAGAAAAAAATTGGGGGTGCTAGATGAAGCAAAGTTATTTTTAGTCCATTTTATCACACAGAGGCATTGTTAGGGCTTTAAATGAATTCAAATAAATCAGAAGGCATTAATCTACACTCAATATAGTTTAAAACCTCAAACAATGTTTCCAGGAGAAGAAATCCACAGGTAAAGACCTCTTCATCAAATTCTAGCATCTTTTTTCCTGCTACACAAATGCCATAGCCAAAGAGCTTACTGCTAAAAAGTAAACAAATAACGTCAAGCTGGAATCCATCTAATAGGTATTTTGTTTAGAACAATACGAAAATAAGAATAATGACCAGCCTGCTTAGAATTTTGGTATTCTTATAAAAAAGTGTGTATTGAAAAAGATAAAGGAATGCCTTACACCATATTTGAATACCACAATGTATTTTTATCTAAAGTAATATATATATATGGTCCACCACCCATAAATTTTTTGGAGAGTTTTTAATTACTAAGAACACTTGATCTTTTTCATGCCGGGAGCTGGTATGTCATTTATTCACCCTTGTCCCCAGGGATTTTCAGTGTCATCTCTTATATTTGGAAAAGGCAAAAAACTCTGGGGACGAGGGTGGTCATTCATTCATCGAAAAACGTGAGTTATCAAAATCCAGCTTAATTAATATTCCTGACCAGAGCTGGATCTGGGAATTTTTTAAGTTCATGGAAGAGAAGTGGGTCTCACTTCTCTAAAGTCAGGGTAAGGCTAAACAGACATGAAGTTCTATATAGGTAGCTAATGTTTGCCTTCTATACTCTATTTGCAAGGATATAGCTAACTATAATCATGTATATATTGTAATGTTCCACGAGGGTGCAGACTCGCTGAAAATGCCTGTATATATAAGGGCAGGGTCAGGCGATTTTTTGAAAAAAATTCAAGTTTTTCTCAAATAACTCCTAAACTCGCCTGGATTATTCCTGAAATGCAAAACAGCGCTTTCATATCTGTTAGCTCAGCCACAAAAAAGGCAACCTTTGAAGTATTACAGAATTGTGTGACGTTATTAACCATATATTTATTGATCAAATTTTGAAAACTCTACGCCAACAAACTTTCTTAAAAAATCTTTGTTTGCAGATCTAGATCAAGTTTTGGGGTCGTCAGCAGAAAACTACAAGACCCAGGACGACCAAACGAGTGTCATTTTAGCGAAAAAAATTATGTTAATCAATTCACCTTTATAATATCTATGCATTGATGAAGTTTGAATGCGCATCCCTTGACAGGTCTTAAAAAAAATTTCTGTTGTGGCTATAAGCATTGTTCATGTTTATATATGTCCTAAATCCAAACTATATTTTGATTTTAATATTAATGATTTATTCACTAGTAAATAAAGTTTACAAGGGACTGTTTGACAGCTTAATGCAGGCAATATTATACAGAACCCAAATAAAACAATATTTGGGTTCTGTATATATATATAATAAATGAAGAATGTAAATGAAGCTTCCATATATTCGGCTTCTGATAACTATCATTGCCCATATTACTATTAATATCGATATCACTACTAATTTTGATATCACTCTCAATATCGATATCACTCCCAATATCGATATCACTACCAATATTGATACCACAACCAATTTCAATATCAATACCAATATCGATACCAATATCAATATTACTACCAATATCGATATCACTCCCAATTTTGATATCACTCCCAATATCGATACCACTCCCCATTTTGATATCACTCCCAATATCTATGTAACTACCAATATCGATACCACTACCAATTTCAATATCACTACCAATTTTGATATCGCTACCAATACATCCATGTCAGTTATGGAAACAAACGTTACCGTCATTGTTACTGTTCTCGTGATCTTAACATATTTCTGTCCTGAATTGTGAGTTTCCCAAATAAGAAAATTTAACCTTGAACTTCCTTGACCTCTACTTTCCACCATAAATACTATAACAACATCAATACTATAATTATGTGACCTCGCTTTTATGGCTGTTTGCCTCCAGGTGAGACAAAGACAATATAAAGTTTTTTTTGTCATTTGCAACGATATGTATCTTCGGTTCCTGCAGGGTAACGGAAATATCCTTAAGTAGTATGTGGATAAAAATATTATAAACTAGTTTTTGAAGCCTTGGTGATTTTTGATCATTTACAATTACAATGTTCAGGAAAATGGGATGGTTGTTATTAATAACATAATACTCTGAAAGAGAGTAATTTCCATGTTTGGGCCTTGCCTACCTTTTGTTGCTTTTTAGTTATATGTGGAAACGAAATGACACACAATGAGAACAGACAATCTTGGTTTAAAGAAGGTTCTATTGGTCTGGGAGGTATGTGTATTCTTAAACCTTGAATGCTGTAAATCAATATATACGGACCAATCTAACTGAAGTAAATTAAAACTAAAAAATGTTATATCGATTTATTTTTAGTTGGAATTCTGTATGGAACCACAAATGTGTTGGCAGGCCATCCCTTCGATACTATAAAAACAAAGATGCAGGCTCAAGTTGGATTTGAGAACCAGGGAATGCTAAAATCATTTGCCAAAACAGTGCGTGGTGAAGGAATTCGTGGATTATATCGGTAAATGTTTTTCAAGCAAAGAAATATAATTCAGCATTATTTTATTTATATTAATGAACTGTATTATTTAATTTTTAGAGGCTGTGTGCCGCCATTATGGGGGTCCGGAATATATCGTTCCACTCAGTTCGCCGTATTTGAATCTGTGTAAGTTCGTTGTACGCTAAAAAGAAATTTTGTTTTAAGTAACCAATATTAAATACTTAATATAATTATTTTTATGTTTTATTAGGTATACATACTGCAATAATTATGGACAGACTCAGATTCCTTTAACTGGAGGCTTGCAAATGTAAGTTTATATACATTTTTTTTTTCGAAGTTTTGTTTCTTTCTACTACTTACAGTATATCACCTTTAAAAATGTTAGCTCTTAACTTATAGTCGGGTTGTGATTGGTGGATTGGCAGCCTCCACTGCTAGAGCGATTATAGAAACACCATTGGAAGTAGCAAAGGTTACTCATTGTTTTATTTAATTTTATGAATCTCCATTGTTACTTTATTGTTATCTACATACTTTTATTTGTTTGCCTTAGATTAAAAGGCAAACTGGTCAGACCTGGTATTTCCGCGAACTTTACAAGGTTTGTAGTGTGATTCTTTAAAGACAGCTTTGTTTTATTGATACTTATTGTAGTAAAAGCACGTCGATATCAACATTTTCTGGAGTTGGACGGGTTTATTTTTCTGAGATTTCTGCGACCTGCATGTTCACTCTGTCGTGAATTATCTGTGATATGTGAAGAAATTTGGCGACAATTAGCACGCCAATGAGGCAACTTTGAAATGAAAAAGAAATTATATACTTTTTTCTTTAGGGTTTTAGCGTTACTTGGTGTCGTACTCTTGGTCTGATGACCACCTACTTTATTTTAATCGATACAATGAGACGCCATATGAGTGAATATTTTGAACGACCTTTACTTGGACCGTTCTTGATATCTGGTGTGGCGGCAACGTATCTTTTTGATTTGTTGTTCTTTGGATTGTGTAATCCGTAAAAGAAAAGATGCCGCTTACTTCCATATTTTGTCTTTGTATCTTCCGTTTTATTCTCATCATACGAATCATTTGATAACGCTCTTAGTATCAACACCCACAACTTAACTTAATTTTGCTTAATATGAAATTTAGAGGGGCGTTATTTTATTAGATGTCTTGGATTCTTTAATAAATTCTTTAACGACTAAACAAGAACTGCTTGGTGGATCGTTTGGCCATTAGAAAATATGAAGACCCAAATTCAAAGTAATTACGGGAAGTAAGTTTGTGTTTGATTGGCGCGTTACTTTCTCTACTGTGCTGTGGAACTTTTATATTGACATGGAGCTATACCTTCAGGGAAGTAATTTTCGCAGGTAGAAATTTTCTGGATTTTTCTTTATTTTTTTTTTATTTTTATTTCACCATAAGAAATTATCGCAAATTCGGTGTTTACAATCTTTTCGCGAACATTTTCGAGTATGAAAGGAAAAGACAGCAAAACACATATACTTGTAGCAAAACCGAAAGTGTAACAGTGTAAACAATACGGTTGTAAATTGACGATGATCAAGAGAATAGTCTTCTTACATTCGTACGTATTTCTTATGATATCTTTCCATCCCTATCCTATTTACCCAGTTTAGGTAGACAATATTTTATTTTGGCAAATCTTAGAATTTCAGATATTTTTTCGCGAGAATTAATTAAAATGGTTGAGTTTGGTATATATTTCGTGAGAAGAACTTTTCGCGAATCCGAACGAAAAAACGCAAAAATGTTTCTCTTGAGGTATGCAATGACGAAACTTAAGCATTTAGGAGCAAACCTTTTGTGACCTGCGGCGATTAAAATATATTAGTTACAACCAGGCTTTTATTTTTAAAGGAATGTACCGCTGGTAACAAGAATGCGAATGGCTTATGTCGATCGTGGTGGCATGCCGGGTTTATATCGTGGTATCGTTCCTGGATCGATACGAAGTTTTCTCGCTAACGGTTGCGCCATGATAGTGATGTCTTACGCGCAACGAAAAGTTACGGAACTTGGCTGGCGTAAATAAATTGATAACCACTGACCTGCTACAATAAAAAACGTACACTGTGACCTCTTGAGAAACACGAGAGAACAGTCGCCGTCTGTGAATACTCGTACTTAAATACACAAAAGGTCGAGAAGTACTATGAAGATTGAACAATGGAGCGGTTGTTGTTTTTAGGACGTTGCATCAAGCACTGCAAATTTCATGAACACGATTGATAACATGTTTGATGTATGTTCTTAAAAAAAACAAATTTTTGTATGGAATTATTTTTGCGGATCCATTTTTTTACATTTCGCGTGAATTAATTTTGCGAATTGTTTCTTTGTTTTTTGCGTAGATTTAGTTTGTGAATATTTTAATGTTGCTATAAGAGTTCCATTTCACACTGGCCAATTTTTACCTTCCTGCACTTTGTATTTCTTTAAAAAAATTCAATATATATGTAAAATATATTCAATTAAGTTCGAAAGAAGAAAAAAAATTATGCTCTATACAGTCAAAAACACCCTGCCGGTTTTAACACTCGTCCCTAGTGCTCGCAATGCTTCAGGTATGTTCATTCTAACAAGCTTCTTCTTAAAGGAAAATTGCTTATTTTGAGAAGTTTCTCGGATATGACTTTTAAATACCGCAGAGCTCAGCCTTGCAAGTATTCTGAGCATGGCAACCGATCAATTCACAATTTTATATATTTGATGGCAAGTAAAATTAAAAACAGGCTATTGCAAAAATAATCCCTTCGAGAAATCCAACATATGACGATTAGCGAAATCCACAAAATAATAAAAAAAATCGCGCCTGGGACGGAAATTTAACACGCAGGAAAGTGAGCTGGTTTGGAGCCAAGAAGAACATTTATTCGGTTGGCAAACTTTGGAAGGCGTATCATTACTAAGCGATGTGTAAAATCATACAGATAAATTAAACAATAAATTATAATCTGAAGTATAAAAATAATTTCAAAAATAAACTCCAGCAAGGAACAGTCTTTTTTTAACCCCTAACAAGTGGTAAATATAAAGAAGTAATCAGATATCATATTTACAAAAAAATGACGAAACATTTGGATTTTGGCTTGTTCCTTTCAAAGAACAAAATATCTTTGATATTTTTTGCATCTAGACTTTTCTGACTTGACTAATTTCTGCACGTTAATATTCGTTTTTAATGATAAGGTAAATTAAAAAAATTAAAACAAACGAACGAACGAACGAACGAACTAAAGTGTTACCAATAATATTACTCTCCCGTGAAAATGCAATTTTCGCCAAAATTCTAATTTTAGTAAACTAAACATTCAGGATTTTAAAAACGGATAGCAGAAAACGATAGACAAGGGTACACTTTCTACGAAATTCCAAAAATTTGCAGCATAGTTTGAGTTTAATGCGTTTTATAATATCAGCTCTATTTAAATATGGGTGCTAAATCTTTCAGATCATGCGCATAATCTTTATTATTAATATGATAAAAATTTAATCTCAATTCACAAAAGTTAAGCAGTTGGTATTATTAACATCGCGTGCATTAAGTCTATGTTGAAACATCTACGCAAGAAGTGCATTCAGTCATTCATCTTCGTCAATATGAAACTAAATGTTATATATACGTTTTATTTTTAACAAGTAGCTCTACTAAAAAGTCGTAATTTTATTTCCATTTTTTTAACCATAAAATGCATTTTGTTTTAATATGAGCAATGTCAACTTCAAATACAATAAGTTTTCAAGTCAACCAGAATGACTTTAAAATCAACAAAAAAATATCTGAACTGCTGAAAGAACTTCGACAAATACAACATGTCAATGAAGAGTTGCAAAGCGAAATAAATAGAAAAAACGAACAAATTTCGAACAGTAATGATGAAATCAGAAGCTGGATGAACAAATTGAAGGTCTTGAGCATCAAAATGAACATCTTAGGAACACGGTTGGAGAAGCTAGCAAAGAAATCAGCATGTTACGCGATGAGAATAAAAATTTAAAACAAATTGTCGAAAGTTACGAAGATCAATTGGAAAAAATAGGTGATGTGGGTGGAGAGCTTAATGTAAAGAACTCTGATATGCTGAAAATGAAACATGAGTTTACAGTGACAAAAGAAAAGCTAGAGGAAGAAATAGAAATTTTAAAAAGAAATCATGAAGGTAGCTGTTAATGTTTTTTTGTGTTTTCTATGCTTTTCAGCAAAGCTAGAGATTTTTGATAACGCTTAGAAAATTGACATATGTAAAAAAAATTCGTTATTTACTTTTAGAACAAACGGAAAAGTTGAGAGACAATGACTCGGTGAGCAAACACTTAGAAGCAGAAAAGAATACACTTACAATTGAATTAACTGAGGCTAACAAAGAAATCGAGAACTTGCAGGACAAAAGAAACAGTCTTCTTCAAAAACATAGCGAAGAACTTGCAAGAATGAAAAAAACAATGATCGTTTACTTGAAGAAACGAGAACTCAGTAAATATTTGAAAGTAAGTTTTTTCATTGTTTTGTTCTGTAATCTGGACCTATGCTGGATTTCCAAACATATATAACATCTATTACATTTGATTCATACCTAACGACGCAGGGTGTTAGCGGACCTGAAAAACATAA
>JASGCC010003322.1:0-24435 GCA_030067915.1 Hydractinia echinata | reverse complement strand
TAAACTTACGAACGGCTTGAGTTCGGACCACTATCGGTCACTTGTCTATGTCGATCAGGCGTCGATACTAAGCTCAGTGTCAACATGGTCTACAGGAAGGAATTCATGTAGTACCAAGTTCGATAATGAGGAACGTATCGGCCCAGGGCGGAAACGCAGCAGCAAAAGTTCCCGCGCTGAGCAGTAGTGGGATAGCGCCTGTGAAAAGATGGTGTTCGGTAGCCCGCGCAAAACAGTCGAACAAAGTTTTTTACCAATCGATTCCTTTACTCCCTCATACAGTAAACAAACAACCTAATTCTGTACTGAAAAGTGTAAAATCCATTTGATATTGGTAAAACTCCTTTTTTCTTACTTTTACAGGAAAAAATTAAGCATGAGTTAATTCTTTTTACCTTTACCGTCAGTTGAGTGTAGGCATGTGCACCTGTAATCCAGCTACTTGGAGACTAAACTTACGAACGGCTTGAGTTCGGGACCACTATCGGTCACTTGTCTATGTCGATCAGGCGTCGACACTAAGCTCAGTGTCAACATGGTCTACAGGAAGGAATTCATGTAGTACCAAGTTCGATAATAGGAACGTATCGGCCCAGGGCGGAAACGCAGCAGGCAAAAGTTCCCGCGCTGAGCAGTAGTGGGATAGCGCCTGTGAATAGATGGTGTTCGGTAGCCCGCGCAAAACAGTCGAACAAAGTTTTTTTTCCAATCGATTCCTTTACTCCCTCATACAGTAAACAAACAACCTAATTCTGTACTGAAAAGTGTAAAATCCATTTGATATTGGTAAAACCCTTTTTTTTCTTACTTTTACAGGAAAAAATTAAGCATGAGTTAATTCTTCTTACCTTTACCGTCAGTTGAGTGTAGTGGCGTGCACCTGTAATCCAGCTACTTGGAGACTAAACTTACGAACGGCTTGAGTTCGGACCACTATCGGTCACTTGTCTATGTCGATCAGGCGTCGATACTAAGCTCAGTGTCAACATGGTCTACAGGAAGGAATTCATGTAGTACCAAGTTCGATAATGAGGAACGTATCGGCCCAGGGCGGAAACGCAGCAGACAAAAGTTCCCGCGCTGAGCAGTAGTGGGATAGCGCCTGTGAAAGATGGTGTTCGGTAGCCCGCGCAAAACAGTCGAACAAAGTTTTTTTTCCAATCGATTCCTTTACTCCCTCATACGTAAACAAACAACCTAATTCTGTACTGAAAAGTGTAAAATCCATTGATATTGGTAAAACCCCTTTTTTTTTACTTTTACAGGAAAAAATTAAGCATGAGTTAATTCTTTTTACCTTTACCGTCAGTTGAGTGTAGTGGCGTGCACCTGTAATCCAGCTACTTGGAGACTAAACTTACGAACGGCTTGAGTTCGGGACCACTATCGGTCACTTGTCTATGTCGATCAGGCGTCGTCACTAAGCTCAGTGTCAACATGGTCTACAGGAAGGAATTCATGTAGTACCAAGTTCGATAATGAGGAACGTATCGGCCCAGGGCGGAAACGCAGCAGGCAAAAGTTCCCGCGCTGAGCAGTAGTGGGATAGCGCCTGTGAATAGATGGTGTTCGGTAGCCCGCGCAAAACAGTCAACAAAGTTTTTTTTCCAATCGATTCCTTTACTCCCTCATACAGTAAACAAACAACCTAATTCTGTACTGAAAAGTGTAAAATCCATTTGACATTGGTAAAACCCCTTTTTTTCTTACTTTTACAGGAAAAAATTAAGCATGAGTTAATTCTTTTTACCTATACCGTCAGTTGAGTGTAGTGGCTTGCACCTGTAATCCAGCTACTTGGAGACTGAACTTACGAACGGCTAGAGTTTGGGACCACTATCGGTCACTTGTCTATGTCGATCAGGCATCCACACTAAGCTCAGTGTCAACATGGTCTACAGGAAGGAATTCATGTAGTACCAAGTTCGATAATGAGGAACGTACCGGCCCAGGGCGGAAACGCATCAGACAAAAGTTCCCGCGCTGAGCAGTAGTGGGGTAGCGCCTGTGAATAGATGGTGTACGGTAGCCCGCGCAAAACAGTCAAACAAAGATTTTTTTCCAATCGATTCCTTTACTCCCTCATACAGTAAACAAACAACCTAATTCTGTACTGAAAAGTGTAAAATCCATTTGATATTGGTAAAACGGCTTTTTTTTACTTTTATAGGAAAAAATTAAGCATGAGTTAATTCATTTTACCTATATCGTCAGTTGAGTGTAGTGGCGTGCACCTGTAATCCAGCTACTTGGAGACTAAACTTACGAACGGCTTGAGTTCGGGACCATTATCGGTCACTTGTCTATGTCGATCAGGCGTCGATACTAAGCTCAGTGTCAACATGGTCTACAGGAAGGAATTCATGTAGTACCAAGTTCGATAATGAGGAACGTATCGGCCCAGGGCGGAAACGCAGCAGGCAAAAGTTCCCGCGCTGAGCAGTAGTGGGATAGCGCCTGTGAAAGATGGTGTTCGGTAGCCCGCGCAAAACAGTCGAACAAAGTTTTTTTTCCAATCGATTCCTTTACTCCCTCATACAGTAAACAAACAACCTAATTCTGTACTGAAAAGTGTAAAATCCATTTGATATTGGTAAAACTGCTTTTGTTTTACTTTTATAGGAAAAAATTAAGCATGAGTTAATTCTTTTTACCTTTACCGTCAGTTGAGTGTAGTGGCGTGCACCTGTAATCCAGCTACTTGGAGACTAAACTTACGAACGGCTTGAGTTCGGGACCATTATCGGTCACTTGTCTATGTCGATCAGGCGTCGATACTAAGCTCAGTGTCAACATGGTCTACAGGAAGGAATTCATGTAGTACCAAGTTCGATAATGAGGAACGTATCGGCCCAGGGCGGAAACGCAGCAGACAAAAGTTCCCGCGCTGAGCAGTAGTGGGATAGCGCCTGTGAAAAGATGGTGTTCGGTAGCCCGCGCAAAACAGTCGAACAAAGTTTTTTTTCAATCGATTCCTTTACTCCCTCATACAGTAAACAAACAACCTAATTCTGTACTGAAAAGTGTAAAATCCATTGGATATTGGTAAAACCCCTTTTTTTCTTACTTTTACAGGAAAAAATTAAGCATGAGTTAATTCTTTTTACCTACACCGTCAGTTGAGTGTAGTGGCTTGCACCTGTAATCCAGCTACTTGGAGACTGAACTTACGAACGGCTAGAGTTTGGGACCACTATCGGTCACTTGTCTATGTCGATCAGGCATCCACACTAAGCTCAGTGTCAACATGGTCTACAAGAAGGAATTCATCTAGTAACAAGTTCGATAATGAGGAACGTACCGGCCCAGGGCGGAAACGCATCAGACAAAGTTCTCGCGCTGAGCAGTAGTGGGGTAGCGCCTGTGAATAGATGGTGTACGGTAGCCCGCGCAAAACAGTCAAACAAAGATTTTTTTCCAATCGATTCCTTTACTCCCTCATACAGTAAACAAACAACCTAATTCTGTACTGAAAAGTGTAAAATCCATTTGATATTGGTAAAACTGCTTTTGTTTTACTTTTATAGGAAAAAATTAAGCATGAGTGAATTCATTTTACCTTTACCGTCAGTTGAGTGTAGTGGCGTGCACCTGTAATCCAGCTACTTGGAGACTAAACTTACGAACGGCTTGAGTTCGGGACCATTATCGGTCACTTGTCTATGTCGATCCGGCGTCGATACTAAGCTCAGTGTCAACATGGTCTACAGGAATGAATTCATGTAGTACCAAGTTCGATAATGAGGAACGTATCGGCCCAGGGCGGAAACGCAGCAGGCAAAAGTTCCCGCGCTGAACAGTAGTGGGATAGCGCCTGTGAAAAGATGGTTTTCGGTAGCCCGCGCAAAACAGTCGAACAAAGTTTTTTTACCAATCGATTCCTTTACTCCCTCATACAGTAAACAAACAACCTAATTCTGTACTGAAAAGTGTAAAATCCATTGGATATTGGTAAAACCCTTTTTTTTTTACTTTTACAGGAAAAAATTAAGCATCAGTTAATTCTTTTTACCTTTACCGTCAGTTGAGTGTAGTGGCGTGCACCTGTAATCCAGCTACTTGGAGACTAAACTTACGAACGGCTTGAATTCGGGACCACTATCGGTCACTTGTCTATGTCGATCAGGCGTCGTCACTAAGCTCAGTGTCAACATGGTCTACAGGAAGGAATTCATGTAGTACCAAGTTGGATAATGAGGAACGTATCGGTCCAGGGCGGAAACGCAGCAGGCAAAAGTTCCCGCGCTGAGCAGTAGTGGGATAGCGCCTGTGAATAGATGGTGTTCGGTAGCCCGCGCAAAACAGTCGAACAATGTTTTTTTTCCATTCGATTCCTTTACTCCCTAACACAGTAAACAAACAACCTAATTCTGTACTGAAAAGTGTAAAATCCATTTGACATTGGTAAAACCCCTTTTTTTTTACTTTTACAGGAAAAAATTAAGCACGAGTTAATTCTTTTTACCTATACCGTCAGTTGAGTGTAGTGACGTGCACCTGTAATCCAGCTACTTGGAGACTGAACTTACGAACGGCTTGAGTTTGGGACCACTATCGGTCACTTGTCTATGTCGATCAGGCATCCACACTAAGCTCAGTGTCAACATGGTCTACAGGAAGGAATTCATGTAGTAACAAGTCCGATAATGAGGAACGTACCCGCCCAGGACGGAAACGCATCAGACAAAAGTTCCCGCGCTGAGCAGTAGTGGGGTAGCGCCTGTGAATAGATGGTGTACGGTACCCCGCGCAAAACAGTCAAACAAAGATTTTTTTCCAATCGATTCCTTTACTCCCTCATACAGTAAACAAACAACCTAATTCTGTACTGAAAAGTGTAAAATCCATTTGATATTGGTAAAACTGCTTTTGTTTTACTTTTATAGGAAAAAATTTAGCATGAGTTAATTCTTTTTACCTTTACCGTCTGTTGAGTGTAGTGGCGTGCACCTGTAATCCAGCTAGTTGGAGACTAAACTTACGAACGGCTTGAGTTCGGGACCATTATCGGTCACTTGTCTATGTCGATCAGGCGTCGATACTAAGCTCAGTGTCAACATGGTCTACAGGAAGGAATTCATGTAGTACCAAGCTCGATAATGAGGAACGTATCGGCCCAGGGCGGAAACGCAGCAGACAAAAGTTCCCGCGCTTAGCAGTAGTGGGATAGCGCCTGTGAAAAGATGGTGTTCGGTAGCCCGCGCAAAACAGTCGAACAAAGTTTTTTTTCTAATCCATTCCTTTACTCCCTCATACGGTAAACAAATAACCTAATTCTGTACTGAAAAGTGTAAAATCCATTGGATATTGTAAAACCCCTTTTTTTCTTACTTTTACAGGAAAAAATTAAGCATGAGTTAATTCTTTTTACCTTTACCGTCAGTTGAGTGTAGTGGCGTGCACCTGTAATCCAGCTACTTGGAGACTAAACTTACGAACGGCTTGAGTTCGGGACCACTATCGGTCACTTGTCTATGTCGATCAGGCGTCGTCACTAAGCTCAGTGTCAACATGGTCTACAGGAAGGAATTCATGTAGTACCAAGTTGGATAATGAGGAACGTATCGGCCCAGGGCGGAACCGCAGCAGGCAAAAGTTCCCGCGCTAAGCAGTATTGGGATAGCGCCTGTGAATAAATTTTTGTTCGGTAGCCCGCGCAAAACAGTCGAACAAAGTTTTTTTTTCAATCGATTCCTTTACTCCCTCATACAGTAAACAAACAACCTAATTTTGTACTGAAAAGTGTAAAATCCATTTGACATTGGTTTCATGCAATTTGCAAAGGAAAAGTCAATATTTACAGAAAATCTGACACAAGATTCATGCTACAGATTTTACTTATTTTATCCGGTGACATCGAAATCTGTCCTGGTCCTGTCGGCGAAAGATTTTCACCAGAGACTCAACGGTTAGTAAATCTTCGTGGACTTAAAATTTTTCATCAAAATGTTCGAGGTCTATGGAATAATTTGGAACATATTCGTGTATTTCTACGAAGCTTCTCAAAAACCGACATCTTTGGCCTTACTGAAACTCATACGGACGGAGATACCGGGGGTCTGTATCAAATTGATGGTTACGAATTCATTAACAAACCGAGAGTTAGAGGCAAAGGCGGAGGTGTTGGGATATACATTTCAGATCGGTTAATTTGGAAAAGGCGTGAAGACTTAGAGGTTAAAAATATTGAATCAATCTGGATAGAAATAATGCCTCCAAACACAAAATCTTATTTGGTTTGCGTTATGTACAAACCCCCTGATGGTTCCAAGTATCTACATAAAGATTTCTCTGATATTTTGAACTATATGTTATTTAATGCTACTGACAATAACCAAAATAAAGAGATAATTCTCATTGGTGATATTAACGTGAACTACTTGAAACCAAACGACCATGTTGACATTAAATCAGTTTTAAGTTCTTTTGGACTGAAGCAGATGATTAAAAAACCCACGAGAATTCATGGCGACACAAAAACGTTAATTGATGTATTCATGACTAACAACCCATCGGTTATTAAAGAAACTGTCGTTATCGCTTCAGCAATTAGCGACCATGAAATGATTGGCGGTGTTAGAAAAATGAACTCTGCAAAATCAAAACCAAAAACAACCTACTGTAGAAACTATAAAAATTATAATAAAGATGACATAAATGAACGCTTGCAAGCTGAAAACTGGGCTAGCGTTTATCTTTCCACTGATGTCAACAGTTGCTGGTCCTCTATGAAAGCTAAGCTAACGGAAGTGCTTGATGACGTTGCACCATTAGTCACAAAAAGGATTCGTGGCAGAGCATGTCCATGGATCACATCCGAAATCAAATCTGAAATGAATAACCGTGATCACTTGCTACGCAAATTCCGGAAGAGCGGTTCGGCTACTGACGAATTAGCATTCAGAAACAAAAGGAACTTAGTAAATAGACTTTTGAGGAAAACCAAGAATGATTACGGTAAAAAGCTTTTAAATGAAAACGCGACTAACTCCGATAACTTCTGGAGTGCCATCAAACGAATATTCCCAACTAAAGCGAAAACAAAAGTAGATACAGTGATAAATATTGACGGAGAAAACACAACTAATCATGCCAAAATATCAAAGGCTTTTTGTACCTACTATTCATCTGTCGTTACCAAACTCAAACAGTCTCTCTCTACCTTTCGAGATCTTATTTGGCATAAACCACCAATCACATTTGTCCCGACTCGAACAACTTTCAAATTTCAGCCAACAACACCCAAGAAAGTCTGTCAACTTCTTAAGACTCTTAAAAAGAAAAAAAGCGCGGGACTAGATAACATTCCACCTTCATTTTTGAGAGATTGTGCAGAGAGTATTTGCAAACCTATGACGCATATAATCAATATTTCGCTAACTACAGGAACGTTTCCGAGCGATTGGAAGAAATCAAAAGTTATCCCAGTTTACAAAAGTGGTTCGAAAAGTGATATTGAAAACTATCGACCCATATCAGTTATCCCAGCTGCCTCAAAGGTTATTGAAAAAATCGTTCATGAGCAATTATACACTTACATGGAAGACAATAGCCTCCTTAATAAATGCCAGTTTGGCTTTCGGAGGAGTCGCTCGACTGAAACAGCTGCTACTCTTTTCTTTGACAGTGTTAAACGACTTGTTAATGATAATGGATTAGCTGGTGCTATTTTCATTGACTTATGCAAGGCCTTCGATACGATTGGTCACTCTCAGCTTATACACAAACTAAAATTATATGGTGTTAATGATACAGAGCTTGCTTGGTTTACTGACTATTTGTTTTGTCGGCAGCAACAAGTCTTGTATAACGATTCATTATGTGAACCTGATTTTGTTCTGAATGGTGTTCCGCAAGGATCCATTCTTGGTCCGTTACTGTTCATTATATATTTTAATGATTTACCATTGGTTCTTTCGCACAGTCAGATTATAAAATATGCTGATGACACGGTAATTTACGTCAGTGACAAATCATTAGTTGAAATTGAAAGAAAACTGTCAATCGACATGACATCCATCGAGAAATGGTGTAATGACAACGACCTTATATTGAATTTCAAAAAGGGTAAAACCGAGGCAATGCTCTTTGGATCCAAGCAAATGTTAGCAAAATGCAAGGATGGTCTCAACATCACGTTTCAAGGTCGCACACTAACAACATGCGTTAATTATAAATACCTTGGAATAGTGATCGATGGTACACTAAATATGAACAAAAATTTCGATATTGCGTACAAAAAAGCGTCAGGAAGACTCCGATTACTTGTAAAACTTCGTTCGATGCTGACATCACAGGCTGCTAAAACTGTTTACCAATCTATGGTCGTACCGTTACTCACTTACTGTGCATTATCATCGCTACAACTGAGCAACACGAACGAACTGAAACTAGAATCATTCCACCGCAGGGCAGTCTCCATTATTGACCCAGGAGATGAAAAGTTACTTACAATAACTGCCATAAAGAAGATTAGAGCTTGTCTGTTTGTGCGTAAATGTCTTGATAATAATGTTTGTGTTGGGTTCAAAGATCACTTTGATATTATAACTAACAGTTGTACACGGAATAACCAATGTCTTTTGAGATTGCCAAAATTAAAACGCGAGTATTATCGTGGATCATTACAGTACACTGGCGCAAAACTATATAATGAATTGAATATGAATATTAGAAAAACCGAAAATTTTATTGAATTTAAGAAATTATTGATGCAAGCATTTTCCTAAAATTTACATCTGCATTTTGTTTCCTTATAACTTTGTTCTTGCTTTTTTCTGATCTTTTTCTTGGCTGTGCGTGTTAGTGGCCTGCACATATAGAGGTATATGAATTATTTTTATTTGATTTTTTTTCTCAGTTCCTACTATTTTCCTGTCTTACATCATCATTTAGTGCTACAGCGTTGTTCACATTCTTTCTTTTCTAATTGATTTTAATGTATATACTAATCACTAACATATCTTTTTATGTATTTAAAAAATATATATTTTTTATCATTATTTATCTTATACACAGGGCCTCCATTGATAGCAGTTTATTTTTTAAATTGACGGTAGCCACCCTGTATAAATATGTTTTAAATAAATAAATAAATAAATAAAAATAAAACCCCTTTTTTTCTTACTTTTACAGGAAAAAATTAAGCATGAGTTAATTCTTTTTACCTATACCGTCAGTTGAGTGTAGTGGCTTGCACCTGTAATCCAGCTACTTGGAGACTGAACTTACGAACGGCTAGAGTTTGGGACCACTATCGGTCACTTGTCTATGTCGATCAGGCATCCACACTAAGCTCAGTGTCAACATGGTCTACAGGAAGGAATTCATGTAGTAACAAGTTCGATAATGAGGAACGTACCCGCCCAGGACGGAAACGCATCAGACAAAAGTTCCCGCGCTGAGCAGTAGTGGGGTAGCGCCTGTGAATAGATGGTGTACGGTAGCCCGCGCAAAACAGTCAAACAAAGATTTTTTTCCAATCGATTCCTTTACTCCCTCATACAGTAAACAAACAACCTAATTCTGTACTGAAAAGTGTAAAATCCATTTGATATTGGTAAAACTGCTTTTGTTTTACTTTTATAGGAAAAAATTAAGCATGAGTGAATTCATTTTACCTTTACCGTCAGTTGAGTGTAGTGGCGTGCACCTGTAATCCAGCTACTTGGAGACTAAACTTACGAACGGCTTGAGTTCGGGACCATTATCGGTCACTTGTCTATGTCGATCAGGCGTCGATACTAAGCTCAGTGTCAACATGGTCTACAGGAAGGAATTCATGTAGTACCAAGTTCGATAATGAGGAACGTATCGGCCCAGGGCGGAAACGCAGCAGGCAAAAGTTCTTGCGCTGAGCAGTAGTGGGATAGCGCCTGTGAAAAGATGGTGTTCGGTAGCCCGCGCAAAACAGTCGAACAAAGTTTTTTTCCAATCGATTCCTTTACTCCCTCATACAGTAAACAAACAACCTAATTCTGTACTGAAAAGTGTAAAATCCATTGGATATTGGTAAAACCCCTTTTTTTCTTACTTTTACAGGAAAAAATTAAGCATGAGTTAATTCTTTTTACCTTTACCGTCAGTTGAGTGTAGTGGCGTGCACCTGTAATCCAGCTACTTGGAGACTAAACTTACGAACGGCTTGAGTTCGGGACCACTATCGGTCACTTGTCTATGTCGATCAGGCGTCGTCACTAAGCTCAGTGTCAACATGGTCTACAGGAAGGAATTCATGTAGTACCAAGTCCGATAATGAGGAACGTATCGGCCCAGGGCGGAAACGCAGCAGGCAAAAGTTCCCGGCGCTGAGCAGTAGTGGGATGCGCCTGTTGAATAGATGGTGTTCGGTAGCCCGCGCAAAAACAGTCGAACAAAGTTTTTTTTCAATCGATTCCCTTTACTCCTCATACAGTCAAACAAAACAACCTAATCTGTACTGAAAAGTGTAAAATCCGATTTGACATTGGTAAAACCCCTTTTTTCTTACTTTAACAGGAAAAAATTAAGCATGAGTTAATTCTTTTACCTATGCCGTCAGTTGAGTGTAGTGACGTGCACCGTTAATCCAGCCTACTTGGAGACTGAACTTACGAACGGCTTGAGTTTGGGGACCACTATCGGTCACTTGTCCTATGTCGACAGCATCCACACTAACATCAGTGTCAACATGGTCTACAGGAAGGAATTCATGTAGTAACAAGTCCGATAATGAGGAACGTACCCGCCCAGGACGGAAACGCATCAGACAAAAGTTCCCGCGCTGAGCAGTAGTGGGGTAGCGCCTGTGAATAGATGGTGTACGGTACCCCGCGCAAAACAGTCAAACAAAGATTTTTTTCCAATCGATTCCTTTACTCCGTCATACAGTAAACAAACAACCTAATTCTGTACTGAAAAGTGTAAAATCCATTTGATATTGGTAAAACCTGCTTTTGTTTTACTTTATAGGAAAAAATTAAGCAATGAGTTAATTCTTTTTAACCTTTACCCGTCAAGTTTGAGTGTAGTGGCGTGCACCTGTAATCCAGCTACTTGGAGACTAAACTTACGAACGGCTTGAGTTCGGGACCATATCGGTCACTTGTCTATTGTCGATCAGGCGTCGATACTAACTCAGTGTCAACATGGTCTACAGGAAGGAATTCCATGTAGTACCAAGTTCGATAATGAGGAACGTATCGGCCCAGGGCGGAAACGCAGCAGGCAAAAGTTCCCGCGCTGAGCAGTAGTGGGAGTAGCGCCTGTGAATAGATGGTGTTCGGTAGCCCGCGCAAAACAGTCGAACAAAGTTTTTTTTCCAATCGATTCCTTTACTCCCTCATACAGTAAACAAACAACCTAATTCTGTACTGAAAAGTGTAAAATCCATTGATATTGGTAAAACCCTTTTTTTCTTACTTTTACAGGAAAAAATTAAGCATGAGTTAATTCTTTTTACCTATACCGTCAGTTGAGTGTAGTGGCGTGCACCTGTAATCCAGCTACTTGGAGACTAAACTTACGAACGGCTTGAGTTCGGGACCACTATCGGTCACTTGTCTATGTCGATCAGGCATCCACACTAAGCTCAGTGTCAACATGGTCTACAGGAAGGAATTCATGTAGTAACAAGTTCGATAATGAGGAACGTACCGGCCCAGGGCGGAAACGCATCAGACAAAAGTTCCCGCGCTGAGCAGTAGTGGGGTAGCGCCTGTGAATAGATGGTGTACGGTAGCCCGCGCAAAACAGTCAAACAAAGATTTTTTTCCAATCGATTCCTTTACTCCCTCATACAGTAAACAAACAACCTAATTCTGTACTGAAAAGTGTAAAATCCATTGGATATTGGTAAAACCCCTTTTTTTTTTACTTTTACAGGAAAAAATAAGCATGAGTTAATTCTTTTACCTTTACCGTCAGTTGAGTGTAGTGGCGTGCACCTGTAATCCAGCTACTTGGAGACTAAACTTACGAACGGCTTGAGTTCGGGACCATTATCGGTCACTTGTCTATGTCGATCAGGCGTCGATACTAAGCTCAGTGTCAACATGGTCTACAGGAAGGAATTCATGTAGTACCAAGCTCGATAATGAGGAACGTATCGGCCCAGGGCGGAAACGCAGCAGACAAAAGTTCCCGCGCTGAGCAGTAGTGGGATAGCGCCTGTGAAAAGATGGTGTTCGGTAGCCCGCGCAAAACAGTCGAACAAAGTTTTTTTCCAATCGATTCCTTTACTCCCTCATACGGTAAACAAACAACCTAATTCTGTACTGAAAAGTGTAAAATCCATTGGATATTGGTAAAACCCTTTTTTTCTTACTTTTACAGGAAAAAATTAAGCATGAGTTAATTCTTTTTACCTTTACCGTCAGTTGAGGTAGTGGCGTGCACCTGTAATCCAGCTACTTGGAGACTAAAACTTACGAACGGCTTGAGTTCGGGACCACTATCGGTCACTTGTCTATGTCGATCAGGCGTCGTCACTAAGCTCAGTGTCAACATGGTCTACAGGAAGGAATTCATGTAGTACAAGTCGATAATGAGGAACGTATCCGGCCCAGGGCGGAAACGCATCAGACAAAAGTTCCCGCGCTGAGCAGTAGTGGGTAGCGCCTGTGAATAGATGGTGTTCGGTAGCCCGCGCAAAACAGTCAAACAAAGTTTTTTTTCCAATCGATTCCTTTACTCCCTCATACAGTAAACAAACAACCTAATTCTGTACTGAAAAGTGTAAAATCCATTTGATATTGGTAAAACTCGCTTTTTTTCTTACTTTTATAGGAAAAAATTAAGCATGAGTTAATTCTTTTTTACCTTTACCGTCAGTTGAGTGTAGTGGCGTGCACCTGTAATCCAGCTACTTGGAGACTAAACTTACGAAACGGCTTTGAGTTTCGGGACCACTATCGGTCACTTGTCTATGTCGATCAGGCGTCGTCACTAAGCTCAGTGTCAACTATGGTCTACAGAAGGAATTCATGTAGTACCAAAGTTCGATAATGAGGAACGTACCGGCCCAGGGCGGAAACGCATCAGACAAAAGTTCCCGCGCTGAGCAGTAGTGGGGATAGCGCCTGTGAATAGATGGTGTTGCGGTAGCCGCGCCAAAACAGTCGAACAAAGTTTTTTTTCCAATCGATTCCTTTACTCCCTCATACAGTAAACAAACAACCTAATTCTGTACTGAAAAAGTGTAAAATCCATTTGATATTGGTAAAACCCCTTTTTTTCTACTTTTACAGGAAAAAATTAAGCATGAGTTAATTCTTTTACCTTTACCGTCAGTTGAGTGTAGTGGCGTGCACCTGTAATCCAGCTACTTGAGACTAAACTTACGAACGGCTTGAGTTCGGGACCACTATCGGTCACTTGTCTATGTCGATCAGGCGTCCGATACTAAGCTCAGTGTCAACATGGTCTACAGGAAGGAATTCATGTAGTACCAAGTTCGATAATGAGGAACGTATCGGCCCAGGGCGGAAACGCAGCAGGCAAAAGTTCCCGCGCTGAGCAGTAGTGGGATAGCGCCTGTGAATAGATGGTGTTCGGTAGCCCGCGCAAAAACAGTCGAACAAAGTTTTTTTTCCAATCGATTCCTTTACTCCCTCATACAGTAAACAAACAACCTAATTCTGTTACTGAAAAGTGTAAAAATCCATTGGATATTGGTAAAACCCTTTTTTCTTACTTTTACAGGAAAAAATTAAGCATGAGTTAATTCTTTTTACCTTTCACCGTCAGTTGAGTGTAGTGGCGTGCACCTGTAATCCAGCTACTTGGGACTAAACTTACGAACGGCTGAGTTGGGACCACTATCGGTCACTTGTCTATGTCGATCAGGCGTCGTCACTAAGCTCAGTGTCAACATGGTCTACAGGAAGGAATTCATGTAGTACCAAGTTCGATAATGAGGAACGTATCGGCCCAGGGCGGAAACGCAGCAGGCAAAAGTTCCCGCGCTGAGCAGTAGTGGGATAGCGCCTGTGAAATAGATGGTGTTCGGTAGCCCGCGCAAAACAGTCGAACAAAGTTTTTTTCCAATCGATTCCTTTACTCCCTCATACAGTAAACAAACACCTAATTCTGTACTGAAAAGTGTAAAATCCATTGATATTGGTAAAACCCCTTTTTTTCTTACTTTTACAGGAAAAAATTAAGCATGAGTTAATTCTTTTTACCTATACCGTCAGTTGAGTGTAGTGGCGTGCACCTGTAATCCAGCTACTTGGAGACTGAACTTACGAACGGCTTGAGTTTGGGACCACTATCGGTCACTTGTCTATGTCGATCAGGCATCCACACTAAGCTCAGTGTCAACATGGTCTACAGGAAGGAATTCATGTAGTAACAAGTTCGATAATGAGGAACGTACCGGCCCAGGGCGGAAACGCATCAGACAAAAGTTTCCCGGCGCTGAGCAGTAGTGGGGTAGCGCCTGTGAATAGATGGTGTATCGGTAGCCCGCGCAAAACAGTCGAACAAAGATTTTTTTTCCAATCGATTCCTTTACTCCCTCATACAGTAAACAAACAACCTAATTCTGTACTGAAAAGTGTAAAATCCATTTGATATTGGTAAAACTGCTTTTGTTTACTTTTACAGGAAAAATTAAGCATGAGTTAATTCTTTTTACCTTTACCGTCAGTTGAGTGTAGTGGCGTGCACCTGTAATCCAGCTACTTGGAGACTAAACTTACGAACGGCTTGAGTTCGGGACCATTATCGGTCACTTGTCTATGTCGATCAGGCGTCGATACTAAGCTCAGTGTCAACATGGTCTACAGGAAGGAATTCATGTAGTAACCAAGTTCGATAATGAGGAACGTATCGGCCCAGGGCGGAAAACGCAGCAGCAAAAGTTCCCGCGCTGAGCAGTAGTGGGATAGCGCCTGTGAATAGATGGTGTTCGGTAGCCCGCGCAAAACAGTCGAACAAAGTTTTTTTTCCAATCGATTCCTTTACTCCCTCATACAGTAAACAAACAACCTAATTCTGTACTGAAAAGTGTAAAATCCATTGGATATTGGTAAACCCCTTTTTTCTTACTTTTACAGGAAAAAATTAAGCATGAGTTAATTCTTTTTACCTTTACCGTCAGTTGAGTGTAGTGGCGTGCACCTGTAATCCAGCTACTTGGAGACTAAACTTACGAACGGCTTGAGTTCGGGACCATTATCGGTCACTTGTCTATGTCGATCAGGCGTCGATACTAAGCTCAGTGTCAACATGGTCTACAGGAAGGAATTCATGTAGTACCAAGTTCGATAATGAGGAACGTATCGGCCCAGGGCGGAAACGCAGCAGGCAAAAGTTCCCGCGCTGAGCAGTAGTGGGATAGCGCCTGTGAAAAGATGGTGTTCGGTAGCCCGCGCAAAACAGTCGAACAAAGTTTTTTTTCCAATCGATTCCTTTACTCCCTCATACAGTAAACAAACAACCTAATTCTGTACTGAAAAGTGTAA
This sequence comes from Hydractinia echinata, assembly GCA_030067915.1. Taxonomy (NCBI): domain Eukaryota; kingdom Metazoa; phylum Cnidaria; class Hydrozoa; order Anthoathecata; family Hydractiniidae; genus Hydractinia; species Hydractinia echinata. The sequence goes on along the minus strand of JASGCC010003322.1, from coordinate 8,989 downwards.
AATCCATTGGATATTGGTAAAACCCTTTTTTTCTTACTTTTACAGGAAAAAATTAAGCATGAGTTAATTCTTTTACCTTTACCGTCAGTTGAGTGTAGTGGCGTGCACCTGTAATCCAGCTACTTGGAGACTAAACTTACGAACGGCTTGAGTTCGGGACCATTATCGGTCACTTGTCTATGTCGATCAGGCGTCGTCACTAAGCTCAGTGTCAACATGGTCTACAGGAAGGAATTCATGTAGTACCAAGTTCGATAATGAGGAACGTATCGGCCCAGGGCGGAAACGCAGCAGGCAAAAGTTCCCGCGCTGAGCAGTAGTGGGATAGCGCCTGTGAATAGATGGTGTTCGGTAGCCCGCGCAAAACAGTCGAACAAAGTTTTTTTCCAATCGATTCCTTTACTCCCTCATACAGTAAACAAACAACCTAATTCTGTACTGAAAAGTGTAAAATCCATTGGATATTGGTAAAACCCCTTTTTTTCTTACTTTTACAGGAAAAAATTAAGCATGAGTTAATTCTTTTTACCTTTACCGTCAGTTGAGTGTAGTGGCGTGCACCTGTAATCCAGCTACTTGGAGACTAACTTACGAACGGCTTGAGTTCGGGACCACTATCGGTCACTTGTCTATGTCGATCAGGCGTCGTCACTAAGCTCAGTGTCAACATGGTCTACAGGAAGGAATTCATGTAGTACCAAGTCGATAATGAGGAACGTATCGCCCAGGGCGGAAACGCAGCAGACAAAAGTTCCCGCGCTGAGCAGTAGTGGGGATAGCGCCTGTGAAAAGATGGTGTTCGGTAGCCCGCGCAAAACAGTCGAACAAAGTTTTTTTCCAATCGATTCCTTTACTCCCTCATACAGTAAACAAACAACCTAATTCTGTACTGAAAAGTGTAAAATCCATTTGGATATTGGTAAAACTGCTTTTGTTTTACTTTTATAGGAAAAAATTAAGCATGAGTTAATTCTTTTTACCTTTACCGTCAGTTGAGTGTAGTGGCGTGCACCTGTAATCCAGCTACTTGGAGACTAAACTTACGAACGGCTTGAGTTCGGGACCACTATCGGTCACTTGTCTATGTCGATCAGGCGTCGATCACTAAGCTCAGTGTCAACATGGTCTACAGGAAGGAATTCATGTAGTACCAAGTTCGATAATGAGGAACGTATCGGCCCAGGGCGGAAACGCAGCAGACAAAAGTTCCCGCGCTGAGCAGTAGTGGGATAGCGCCTGTGAATAGATGGTGTTCGGTAGCCCGCGCAAAACAGTCGAACAAAGTTTTTTTCCAATCGATTCCTTTACTCCCTCATACAGTAAACAAACAACCTAATTCTGTACTGAAAAGTGTAAAATCCATTTGATATTGGTAAAACTCCTTTTTTCTTACTTTTACAGGAAAAAATTAAGCATGAGTTAATTCTTTTACCTTTACCCGTCAGTTGAGTGTAGTGGCGTGCACCTGTAATCCAGCTACTTGGAGACTAAACTTACGAACGGCTTGAGTTCGGGACCACTATCGGTCACTTGTCTATGTCGATCAGGCGTCGTCACTAAGCTCAGTGTCAACATGGTCTACAGGAAGGAATTCATGTAGTACCAAGTTCGATAATGAGGAACGTATCGGCCCAGGGCGGAACCGCAGCAGGCAAAAGTTCCCGCGCTGAGCAGTAGTGGGATAGCGCCTGTGAATAGATGGTGTTCGGTAGCCCGCGCAAAACAGTCGAACAAAGTTTTTTTTCAATCGATTCCTTTACTCCCTCATACAGTAAACAAACAACCTAATTCTGTACTGAAAAGTGTAAAATCCATTTGATATTGGTAAAACTGCTTTTGTTTTACTTTTATAGGAAAAAATTAAGCATGAGTTAATTCTTTTTACCTTTACCGTCAGTTGAGTGTAGTGGCGTGCACCTGTAATCCAGCTACTTGGAGACTAAACTTACGAACGGCTTGAGTTCGGGACCATTATCGGTCACTTGTCTATGTCGATCAGGCGTCGATACTAAGCTCAGTGTCAACATGGTCTACAGGAAGGAATTCATGTAGTACCAAGTTCGATAATGAGGAACGTATCGGCCCAGGGCGGAAACGCAGCAGACAAAAGTTCCCGCGCTGAGCAGTAGTGGGATAGCGCCTGTGAATAGATGGTGTTCGGTAGCCCGCGCAAAACAGTCGAACAAAGTTTTTTTTCCAATCGATTCCTTTACTCCCTCATACAGTAAACAAACAACCTAATTCTGTACTGAAAAGTGTAAAATCCATTTGATATTGGTAAAACTGCTTTTGTTTTACTTTTATAGGAAAAAATTAAGCATGAGTTAATTCTTTTTACCTTTACCGTCAGTTGAGTGTAGTGGCGTGCACCTGTAATCCAGCTACTTGGAGACTAAACTTACGAACGGCTTGAGTTCGGGACCATTATCGGTCACTTGTCTATGTCGATCAGGCGTCGTCACTAAGCTCAGTGTCAACATGGTCTACAGGAAGGAATTCATGTAGTACCAAGTTCGATAATGAGGAACGTATCGGCCCAGGGCGGAAACGCAGCAGGCAAAAGTTCCCGCGCTGAGCAGTAGTGGGATAGCGCCTGTGAATAGATGGTGTTCGGTAGCCCGCGCAAAACAGTCGAACAAAGTTTTTTTTCCAATCGATTCCTTTACTCCCTCATACAGTAAACAAACAACCTAATTCTGTACTGAAAAGTGTAAAATCCATTTGATATTGGTAAAACCCCTTTTTTTCTTACTTTTACAGGAAAAAATTAAGCATGAGTTAATTCTTTTTACCTTTACCGTCAGTTGAGTGTAGTGGCGTGCACCTGTAATCCAGCTACTTGGAGACTAAACTTACGAACGGCTTGAGTTCGGGACCACTATCGGTCACTTGTCTATGTCGATCAGGCGTCGCACTAAGCTCAGTGTCAACATGGTCTACAGGAAGGAATTCATGTAGTACCAAGTTCGATAATGAGGGAACGTATCGGCCCAGGGCGGAAAACGCAGCAGGCAAAAAGTTCCCGCGCTGAGCAGTAGTGGGATAGCGCCTGTGAATAGATGGTGTTCGGTAGCCCGCGCAAAACAGTCGAACAAAGTTTTTTTCCAATCGATTCCTTTACTCCCTCATACAGTAAACAAACAACCTAATTCTGTACTGAAAAGTGTAAAATCCATTGATATTGTAAAACCCTTTTTTTTTAACTTTTACAGGAAAAATTAAGCATGAGTTAATTCTTTTTACCTTTACCGTCAGTTGAGTGTAGTGGCGTGCACCTGTAATCCAGCTACTTGGAGACTAAACTTACGAACGGCTTGAGTTCGGGACCACTATCGGTCACTTGTCTATGTCGATCAGGCGTCGTCACTAAGCTCAGTGTCAACATGGTCTACAGGAAGGAATTCATGTAGTACCAAGTTCGATAATGAGGAACGTATCGGCCCAGGGCGGAAACGCAGCAGGCAAAAGTTCCCGCGCTGAGCACTAGTGGGATAGCGCCTGTGAATAGATGGTGTTCGGTAGCCCGCGCAAAACAGTCGAACAAAGTTTTTTTCCAATCGATTCCTTTTACTCCCTCATACAGTAAACAAACAACCTAATTCTGTACTGAAAAGTGTAAAATCCATTTGGACATTGGTAAAACCCCTTTTTTTCTTACTTTTACAGGAAAAATTAAGCATGAGTTAATTCTTTTTACCTATACCGTCAGTTGAGTGTAGTGGCTTGCACCTGTAATCCAGCTACTTGGAGACTAACTTACGAACGGCTTGAGTTTCGGGACCACTATCGGTCACTTGTCTATGTCGATCAGGCATCCGACACTAAGCTCAGTGTCAACATGGTCTACAGGAAGGAATTCATGTAGTAACCAAGTTCGATAATGAGGAACGTACCGGCCCAGGGCGGAAACGCATCAGACAAAAGTTCCCCGCGCTGAGCAGTAGTGGGATAGCGCCTGTGAAATAGATGGTGTTCGGTACCCCGCGCAAACAGTCGAAACAAAGTTTTTTTTCCAATCGATTCCTTTACTCCCTCATACAGTAAACAAACAACCTAATTCTGTACTGAAAAGTGTAAAATCCATTGGATATTGGTAAATACCCTTTTTTCTTACTTTTACAGGAAAAAATTAAGCATGAGTTAATTCTTTTACCTTTACCGTCAGTTGAGTGTAGTGGCGTGCACCTGTAATCCAGCTACTTGGAGACTGAAACTTACGAAACGGCTTGAGTTTGGGGACCACTATCGGTCACTTGTCTATGTCGATCAGGCGTCGACACTAAGCTCAGTGTCAACATGGTCTACAGGAAGAATCATGGTAGTACCAAGTTCGATAATGAGGAACGTACCGCCCAGGACGGAAACGCATCAGACAAAAGTTCCCGCGCTGAGCAGTAGTGGGTAGCGCCTGTGAAAGATGGTGTTCGGTAGCCCGCGCAAAACAGTCAAACAAAGTTTTTTTTCCAATCGATTCCTTTACTCCCTCATACAGTAAACAAACAACCTAATTCTGTACTGAAAAGTGTAAAATCCATTTGATATTGGTAAAACCCCTTTTTTTTTTACTTTTACAGGAAAAATTAAGCTGAGTTAATTCTTTTTACCTTTACCGTCAGTTAGTGTAGTGGCGTTGCACCTGTAATCCAGCTACTTGGAGACTAAACTTACGAACGGCTTGAGTTCGGGACCACTATCGGTCACTTGTCTATGTCGATCAGGCATCCACACTAAGCTCAGTGTCAACATGGTCTACAGGAAGGAATTCATGTAGTAACAAGTTCGATAATGAGGAACGTATCGGCCCAGGGCGGAAACGCATCAGACAAAAGTTCCCGCGCTGAGCAGTAGTGGGGTAGCGCCTGTGAATAGATGGTGTTCGGTAGCCCGCGCAAAACAGTCGAACAAAGTTTTTTTTCCAATCGATTCCTTTACTCCCTCATACAGTAAACAAACAACCTAATTCTGTACTGAAAAGTGTAAAATCCATTTGATATTGGTAAAACGGCCTTTTTTTTACTTTTACAGGAAAAAATTAAGCATGAGTTAATTCTTTTTACCTTTACCGTCAGTTGAGTGTAGTGGCGTGCACCTGTAATCCAGCTACTTGGAGACTAAACTTACGAACGGCTTGAGTTCGGGACCACTATCGGTCACTTGTCTATGTCGATCAGGCGTCCACACTAAGCTCAGTGTCAACATGGTCTACAGGAAGGAATTCATGTAGTACCAAGTTCGATAATGAGGAACGTATCGGCCCAGGGCGGAAACGCAGCAGACAAAAGTTCCCGCGCTGAGCAGTAGTGGGATAGCGCCTGTGAATAGATGGTGTTCGGTAGCCCGCGCAAAACAGTCGAACAAAGTTTTTTTTCCAATCGATTCCTTTACTCCCTCATACAGTAAACAAACAACCTAATTCTGTACTGAAAAGTGTAAAATCCATTGGATATTGGTAAAACCCCTTTTTTTCTTACTTTTACAGGAAAAAATTAAGCATGAGTTAATTCTTTTTACCTTTACCGTCAGTTGAGTGTAGTGGCGTGCACCTGTAATCCAGCTACTTGGAGACTAAACTTACGAACGGCTTGAGTTCGGGACCACTATCGGTCACTTGTCTATGTCGATCAGGCGTCGACACTAAGCTCAGTGTCAACATGGTCTACAGGACGGAATTCATGTAGTACCAAATTCGATAATGAGGAACGTGTCGGACCAGGGCGGAAACGCAGCAGACAAAAGTTCCCGCGCTGAGCAGTAGTGGGATAGCGCCTGTGAATAGATGGTGTTCGGTAGCCCGCGCAAAACAGTCGAAACAAAGTTTTTTTTCCAATCGATTCCTTTACTCCCTCACTATACAGTAAACAAACAACCTAATTCTGTACTGAAAAGTGTAAAATCCATTTGATATTGGTAAAACTGTTTTTTTACTTTTATGGAAAAAATTAAGCATGAGTTAATTCTTTTTACCTTTACCGTCAGTTGAGTGTAGTGGCGTTGCACCTGTAATCCAGCTACTTGGAGACTACTCTACGAACGGCTTGAGTTCGGACCATTATCGGTCACTTGTCTATGTCGATCAGGCGTCGTCACTAATCTCAGTGCCAACATGTCTACACAAGGAAGGATTCATGTAGTAAACAAGTCCGTATAATAAGGAACGTACCCGCCCAGGACGGAAGCGCATCAGACAAAAGTTCCCCGCCTGAGCGTAGTGGGTAGCGCCCTGGAATAGATGGTTACGTACCCGCGCAAACCGTCAACAAAGAATTTTTTTCCCAAGCGATTCCTTACTCGCCCTCATAAGTAAAACAAAACACTGACCTATTATGTACTGCAATCGTAAAAAAATCCAGTTGATATGGTAAACTGGCTTTTTTACCGTTTATAGGAAAAATTCAGCTTGAGTAATTCTTTTAACATTTACTGTCACTATGTATGGCGTGCACCTGTAATCCAGCTACCTTGGAGACTAAGCTTACGAACGGCTTGAGTTCGGGACCCACTAATCGTCACTTGTCTATGTCGATCAGCTGCATCCACACTAAGCTCAGTGTCAACAATGGTCTACCAGAAGGAATTCATGTAGTAAACAAGTTCGCTAATGAGCAACGTATCGGGCCAGGAGGAAACGCATCAAACGAAAGTTCCCGCGCTGACAGCTAGTGGGAAGCGCCTGGATGAGGATGGTGCTTAACGGTAGCCCGCGCAAACAGTCAAACAAAGATTTTTTTCCAATCGATCCTTACATCTCATAAGTAAATCAAACACCTAATCTTATGAAAAGTGTAAAAATCCACTTTGATATGGAAAACGCTTTTTTTAACTTATTACAGGAAAAAACTAACGAGTGTACATTCTGTTTAACCTATTCCGGCATAGTGTAGTGGGCGTGCACCTGTAAATCCGCTACTTGGAGACTAAACTTACGAACGGCTAGAGTTTGGGACCACCACTCGGCACCTTGTCTATGGTGATCAGCATCCACACTAAGCTCAGTGGTAACAATGAGTGTACAGGGAAGGAAATTCATCTAGTATAGATTACGATCAAGAGAACGTACCGGCCCAGGGCGAAAACACAAGACCAAAAGTTCCCGCGCTGAGCAGAGTGGGATAGCGCTGTGAAAAGAAACATGGTGTCGGTACCCCCGCCGCCAATAACAGGTCGACAAAAGTTTTTTTTCCTCGCAATCGATCCTTTACTCCCTCATACAGTAAACAAACAACTAATTCTGTACTGAAAAGTGGTAAAACATTGGATATTGTAAAACCCCTTTTTTTTCTTACTTTACAGGAAAAAATTGCTGAGTTAATTCTTTGTAACTTTACCGTCAGTTGAGTGTGTGTGCGTCATTGTAATCCCCGCTACTTGGAGACTAAAACTTACGAACGGGCTTGAGTTCGGGACCATCTTATCGGTCACTTGTCTATCGTGATCAGCGTCGTCACTGAAGCCTCATGTCAACATGGGTCTACAGGAGGAAATTCAAGTAGTACAAGTCCGATAATGAGGGAACCGTACCGGCCCAGGACGGAAACGCATCAGACAAAAGTTCCCCGCTGCTGACAGTAGTGTGGGTAGCGCCTGTGAAAGATGGTGTACGGTACCCCCCGCCGCAAAACACAGTCAAACAAAGATTTTTTTCCTAATCACAATTCCTTACTCACCTCATACAGTAAAACAGTACAACCTAATTCAGTACTGAAAAGTTAAAATTCATTTGATATTTAAACTCTTTTTTTTACTTTTATAGGAAAAATAGCTTAAGTTAAGTTTCCTTTTACCTTTATCGTGGTCCACTCCTGAGTGTAGTGGCGTGCACCTTGTATCCCAAGCCCACTTGGAAGACTAACTTAGAACGGCTTGGCGTTCGCGGGGACCATCATCGGCCAACTTGTCTAGTGATCAGGGCATCCACCACTAAGCTCAAGTGTCAACATGGTCTCACAGAAGAATTCATGGTGTAAGTTCGATAATGAGCAACTATCGGCCAGGACGAAACGCCTCAACGAAAGTTCCCCGCCGCTGAGCAAGTAGTGGGGGTAGCGCTGGTGATAATGGTGTAGGTAGCCCGCGCAAAACCAGTCAAACAAAGATTTTTTCCAAATCGATTCCTTTACTCCCTCATACAGTAAAACAAGACAACCTAAGATTTCTGTACTGAAAAGCTTGTAAATAATCATGGATATTGGTGAAACCCTTTTTTTTCTAACTTTTTAACAGGAAACCTTAAGGCATGAGTTTAATTTCTTTTTAGTCTACCGCCAGTTGATGGAGTGGCGTGCCAACCTTACAATGCTCCACTACTTGGAGACTAACTCTATAACGACGGCTTGAAACGTTCGGCCACTATCGGTACTTGTCTATGTCGATCAGCGGTGATTGTTCCTCTAACAACTCAGGTGTCACATGGTCTACGTAATAAGGAATTCGATGTGTAGTACGTAGTTGGATAATGAGGAACGTATCGGCTCAGGGCGGAAGACCGCAGCAGGCAAAGTTTTCCGCGCTGAGCAGAACTGGGGATAGCGCCTGTGAATAGATGGTCGTTCGGTAGCGCGCAAAACAGTCGAACAGAAGATTTTTTTTTCAATCGATTACCCTTTCTTCCCTATCTCCCTTTCTTACCTCCCCTCCCCTCATACTAGATCAAACAACCCTATTCTGGGTGTACTTTGAAATGTGTAAAATCCATTTGATATTCGGTAATATTTCTTAGTTTTTTTTTAATTTAATTTACATACTTTTCACAGGAAATAAAGTTCCAGGCATGATAAATTCTTTTACCTTTATCGTCAGTGAGTGTAAGTGGCGTTGCACCTGTACTCCAGCTATCTTGGAGAGTACTCTTACGAACGGCTTGAGTTTCGGTGACAATTATCGGTCTACTTGTCTATGTCGATCAGGCGTCGAGTACTAGCTTCAGGTCCAACATCGGTCTACAGGAAGGAAGTTCATGGTATACCAAGCCGACTATGAGGAACGTATCGGC
>JASGCC010003321.1:0-24444 GCA_030067915.1 Hydractinia echinata | reverse complement strand
GTTTGAGTTACAACGGTTGCGTCACATATTCGTACGAACGTGTATTTAGCGATATTTTTCTGATATTACTAGGTTGCATCGCTTTTAACAGTGAAACGATTGACTGTGGGACTTAATTGAACTGATTTTGGACTTTGACCTTATAAATGTCATAAATGATACAATTGGACTCCAAGAAATAACATTCTTCTTTAATTTTGAATGATTGCTGGAACTCAGCAGTTACCACTGGGCGCGTGGTGGCGCTTTATTTCGAAATTTGGATAAATAAGTCATTTTTTACTGTGGCCAATACTAGCCTGTTAGCGCACGCTGAAGAAATAGAGACAGTTCTTCAAAAACTACATTTCATTGACTTTCTAACGGTATCAGTCCGTTTGAGTTTACAACGGTTGCGTCACATATTCGTACCAACATGTATTTAGCGATACTTTTTCTGATATTACTAGGTTGCATCGCTTTTAACAGTGAAACGATTGACTGTGGGACTTAATTGAACTGATTTTGGACTTTGACCTTATAAATGCGGATAAATAAGACAATTGGACTCCAAGAAATAACATTCTTTCTTAATTTGACATGATTGCTGGAACTCAGCAATAACACTGGGCGCTGTGGGTAAGGCTTTATTTAAAAAATTTAGATAAATAAGTCATTTTTTACTGTGGGACCAATCCTAGCCGTTAGCGCGCGCTGAAGAAATAGAGACAGTTTCAAAAACTACATTTCATTGACTTTCTAACGGTATCAGTCCGTTTGAGTTACAACGGTTGCGTCACATATTCGTACCAACATGTATTTAGCGATATTTTCTGATATTACTAGGTTGCATCGCTTTTAACAGTGAAACGATTGACTGTGGGACTTAATTGAACTGATTTTGGACTTTGACCTTATAAATGTGATAAATGAGACAATTGGACTCCAAGAAATAACATTCTTCTTAATTTGACATGATTGCTGGAACTCAGCGATTACACTGGGCGCTGTGGTAGCGCTTTATTTAAAAATTTAGATAAATAAGTCATTTTTTACTGTGGGACCAATCCTAGCCGTTAGCGCGCGCTGAAGAAATAGAGACAGTTTCAAAAACTACATTTCATTGACTTTCTAACGGTATCAGTCCGTTTGAGTTACAACGGTTGCGTCACATATTCGTACCAACATGTATTTAGCGATATTTTCTGATATTACTAGGTTGCATCGCTTTTAACAGTGAAACGATTGACTGTGGGACTTAATTGAACTGATTTTGGACTTTGACCTTATAAATGTGATAAATGAGACAATTGGACTCCAAGAAATAACATTCTTCTTAATTTGACATGATTGCTGGAACTCAGCGATTACACTGGGCGCTGTGGTAGCGCTTTATTTAAAAATTTAGATAAATAAGTCATTTTTTACTGTGGGACCAATCCTAGCCGTTAGCGCGCGCTGAAGAAATAGAGACAGTTTCAAAAACTACATTTCATTGACTTTCTAACGGTATCAATCCGTTTGAGTTACAACGGTTGCGTCACATATTCGTACCAACATGTATTTAGCGATATTTTTCTGATATTACTAGGTTGCATCGCTTTTAACAGTGAAACGATTGACTGTGGGACTTAATTGAACTGATTTTGGACTTTGACCTTATAAATGTGATAAATGAGACAATTGGACTCCAAGAAATAACATTCTTCTTAATTTGACATGATTGCTGGAACTCAGCGATTACACTGGGCGCTGTGGTAGCGCTTTATTTAAAAATTTAGATAAATAAGTCATTTTTTACTGTGGGACCAATCCTAGCCGTTAGCGCGCGCTGAAGAAATAGAGACAGTTTCAAAAACTACATTTCATTGACTTTCTAACGGTATCAGTCCGTTTGAGTTACAACGGTTGCGTCACATATTCGTACGAACATGTATTTAGCGATATTTTCTGATATTACTAGGTTGCATCGCTTTTAACAGTGAAACGATTGACTGTGGGACTTAATTGAACTGATTTTGGACTTTGACCTTATAAATGTGATAAATGAGACAATTGGACTCCAAGAAATAACATTCTTCTTAATTTGACATGATTGCTGGAACTCAGCGATTACACTGGGCGCTGTGGTAGCGCTTTATTTAAAAATTTAGATAAATAAGTCATTTTTACTGTGGGACCAATCCTAGCCGTTAGCACGCGCTGAAGAAATAGAGACAGTTTCAAAAACTACATTTCATTGACTTTCTAACGGTATCAGTCCGTTTGAGTTACAACGGTTGCGTCACATATTCGTACCAACATGTATTTAGCGATATTTTTCTGATATTACTAGGTTGCATCGCTTTTAACAGTGAAACGATTGACTGTGGGACTTAATTGAACTGATTTTGGACTTTGACCTTATAAATGTGATAAATGAGACAATTGGACTCCAAGAAATAACATTCTTCTTAATTTGACATGATTGCTGGAACTCAGCAATTACACTGGGCGCTGTGGTAGCGCTTTATTTAAAAATTTAGATAAATAAGTCATTTTTACTGTGGGACCAATCCTAGCCGTTAGCGCGCGCTGAAGAAATAGAGACAGTTTCAAAAACTACATTTCATTGACTTTCTAACGGTATCAGTCCGTTTGAGTTACAACGGTTGCGTCACATATTCGTACCAACATGTATTTAGCGATATTTTTCTGATATTACTAGGTTGCATCGCTTTTAACAGTGAAACGATTGACTGTGGGACTTAATTGAACTGATTTTGGACTTTGACCTTATAAATGTGATAAATGAGACAATTGGGACTCCAAGAAATAACATTCTTCTTAATTGACCATGATGAGTGGAACTCAGCGATTACACTGGGCGCTGGGAGCGCTTTATTTAAAATTCAGATAAATAAGTCATTTTTTTACTGTGGGACCAATCCTAGCCTTTAGCGCGCGCTTGAAGAAATAGCAGAAAGCATTCAAAAACTACTTTCATTGACTTTTTGAACGGTTATTCATCCGTTGAGTTACAACGTTGCGTCACATGTTCGTACCAACATTGTATTTAACGATTTTTCCGAATATTACTTTAGTTGCATCGCTTTTAAACAGTGAAACGATTGACTGTGGGACTTATTGAACTGATTTGGATTTGACCTTTAAATGTGATAAATGAGACAATTGGACCAAGAATACATCTTCAATGGAAATTGCTGGAACTCAGCATTACGGCGCTGTGTAGCTTTAATTTGAAATGTATTTTTACTGTGGAATGGCGCGCGCTGAAGAAATAGAGCAGTTCAAAACTACATTTCATTACTTTCTAACGTATCAAGTTACAACGGTTGCGTCAATATTCGTACAACTGTATTTAGCGATATGTTTCTGATTATTACTGGTTGCATCGCTTTTAACAGTGAACGATTGACTGTGGGACTTAATTAACTGATTTGACTTTGACCTTATAATGTGATAACTGAATCCAAGAAATCATTTTCTTAATTGCTGATGTGAACTCAATTACACTGGCTGTGTAGGCTTTATTTAAAAATTTAGATAAATAAGTCATTACTGTGGACCAATCTAGCGTTAGCCAGCGTGAAGAAATAGAGACAGTTTCAAAAACTACATTTCATTGACTTTCTAACGGTATTCCGTTTGAGTTACAACGGTTTGCTCATATATTCGTGACGAACCATGTACTTTAGCGATATTTTCTGATATTACTAGGTTTGCATCGCTTCTTTTAACAGTCAACGCATTGACTGTGGGACTTAATTTGAACTGATTTTGGACTTTGACCTTATAAATGTCATAAATGAAACAATTGGACTCCAAGAAATAACATTCTTACTTTAATTGACCCATGATTGCTGGAACTCAGGATTACATGGGCGCTGTGGTAGCGCCTTTATTTAAAACATTTAGATAAATGAGTCATTTTTACTGTTGGGAACCAATCCTAGCCGTTAGCGCGCGCTGAAGAAATAGAGACAGTTTCAAAAACTACATTTCATTGACTTTCTAACGGTATCAGTCCGTTTGAGTTACAACGGTTGCGTCACATATTCGTACGAACATGTATTTAGCGATATTTTTCTGATATTACTAGGTTGCATCGCTTTTAACAGTGAAACGATTGACTGTGGGACTTAATTGAACTGATTTTGGACTTTGACCTTATAAATGTGATAAATGACACAATTGGACTCCAAGAAATAACATTCTTCTTAATTTGACATGATTGCTGGAACTCAGCGATTACACTGGGCGCTGTGGTAGCGCTTTATTTAAAATTTAGATAAATAAGTCATTTTTTACTGTGGGACCAATCCTAGCCGTTAGCGCGCGCTGAAGAAATAGAGACAGTTTCAAAAACTACATTTCATTGACTTTCTAACGGTATCAGTCCGTTTGAGTTACAACGGTTGCGTCACATATTCGTACCAACATGTATTTAGCGATATTTTTCTGATATTACTAGGTTGCATCGCTTTTAACAGTGAAACGATTGACTGTGGGACTTAATTGAACTGATTTTGGACTTTGACCTTATAAATGTGATAAATGAGACAATTGGACTCCAAGAAATAACATTCTTCTTAATTTGACATGATTGCTGGAACTCAGCGATTACACTGGGCGCTGTGGTAGCGCTTTATTTAAAATTTATATAAATAAGTCATTTTTTACTGTGGGACCAATCCTAGCCGTTAGCGCGCGCTGAAGAAATAGAGACAGTTTCAAAAACTACATTTCATTGATTTTCTAACGGTATCAATCCGTTTGAGTTACAACGGTTGCGTCACATATTCGTACCAACATGTATTTAGCGATATTTTTCTGATATTACTAGGTTGCATCGCTTTTAACAGTGAAACGATTGACTGTGGGACTTAATTGAACTGATTTTGGACTTTGACCTTATAAATGTGATAAATGAATACAATTGGACTCCAAGAAATAACATTCTTCTTAATTTGACATGATTGCTGGAACTCAGAAATTACACTGGGCGCTGTGGTAGCGCTTTATTTAGAAATTTAGATAAATAAGTCATTTTTTACTGTGGGACCAATCCTAGCCGTTAGCGCGCGCTGAAGAAATAGAGACAGTTTCAAAAACTACATTTCATTGACTTTCTAACGGTATCAGTCCGTTTGAGTTACAACGGTTGCGTCACATATTCGTACCAACATGTATTTAGCGATATTTTTCTGATATTACTAGGTTGCATCGCTTTTAACAGTGAAACGATTGACTGTGGGACTTAATTGAACTGATTTTGGACTTTGACCTTATAAATGTGATAAATGAGACAATTGGACTCCAAGAAATAACATTCTTCTTAATTTGACATGATTGCTGGAACTCAGCGATTACACTGGGCGCTGTGGTAGCGCTTTATTTAAAAATTTAGATAAATAAGTCATTTTTTACTGTGGGAACCAATCCTAGCCGTTAGCGCGCGCTGAAGAAATAGAGACAGTTTCAAAAACTACATTTCATTGACTTTCTAACGGTATCAATCCGTTTGAGTTACAACGGTTGCGTCACATATTCGTACCAACATGTATTTAGCGATATTTTTCTGATATTACTAGGTTGCATCGCTTTTAACAGTGAAACGATTGACTGTGGGACTTAATTGAACTGATTTTGGACTTTGACCTTATAAATGTGATAAATGAGACAATTGGACTCCAAGAAATAACATTCTTCTTAATTTGACATGATTGCTGGAACTCAGCAATTACACTGGGCGCTGTGGTAGCGCTTTATTTAAAAATTTAGATAAATAAGTCATTTTTTACTGTGGGACCAATCCTAGCCGTTAGCGCGCGCTGAAGAAATAGAGACAGTTTCAAAAAACTACATTTCATTGACTTTCTAACGGTATCAGTCCGTTTGAGTTACAACGGTTGCGTCACATATTCGTACCAACATGTATTTAGCGATATTTTTCTGATATTACTAGGTTGCATCGCTTTTAACAGTGAAACGATTGACTGTGGGACTTAATTGAACTGATTTTGGACTTTGACCTTATAAATGTGATAAATGATACAATTGGACTCCAAGAAATAACATTCTTCTTAATTTGACATGATTGCTGGAACTCAGCGAATTACACTGGCGCTGTGGTAGCGCTTTATTTAAAAATTTAGATAAATAAGTCATTTTTACTGTGGGAACCAATCCTAGCCGTTAGCGCGCGCTGAAGAAATAGAGACAGTTTCAAAAACTACATTTCATTGACTTTCTAACGGTATCAGTCCGTTTGAGTTACAACGGTTGCGTCACATATTCGTACCAACATGTATTTAGCGATATTTTTCTGATATTACTAGGTTGCATCGCTTTTAACAGTGAAACGATTGACTGTGGGACTTAATTGAACTGATTTTGGACTTTGACCTTATAAATGTGATAAATGAGACAATTGGACTCCAAGAAATAACATTCTTCTTAATTTTAGAAATAGCATTTGTGGAATGCCTTTCGCGCTGAAGAATAGGAGTTTCAAAAACAGATTTCATGTTTCTAAGTATCAACGGTTGCGTCACATATTCGTACGACATGTATTTAGCGATATTTTTCTGTATTATAGTTGCATCCTTTAACAGTGAAACGATTGACTGTGGGCTTAATTGAACGATTTGGAATTGACCTTTAAATGTGATAAATGAGACAATTGACTCCAAGAAATAAATCTCTTAATTGACATGATTGCGGAACTCAGCAATTACCATGGGCGCTGTGGTAGGCTTTATTTAGAAATTAGATAAATAAGTCTTTCTTATGTGGAAATCCTAGCCGTTTAGCGCGCTGAAAAATAGAGACAGTTTCAAAACTACATTTCATTGATTTCTACGTATCAATCCGTTTGAGTTACAACGGTTGCGTCACATATTCGTACAACATGTATTTAGCGATTTTTTTCTGATATTACTAGGTTGCATCGCTTTTAACAGTGAAACGATTGACTGTGGGACTTAATTGAACTGATTTGGACTTTGACCTTATAAATGTGATAAATTGAACAATTGGACTCCAAGAAATAAATTCTTCTTAATTTGACATGATTGCTTGAACAACAGCAAGCTACCACTGCGCGCTGTGGTAGCGCTTTATTTAGAAATTTAGATAAATAAGTCATTTTTTACTGTGGGACCAATCCTAGCCGTTAGCGCGCGCTGAAGAAATAGAGACAGTTTCAAAAACTACATTTCATTGACTTTCTAACGGTATCAGTCCGTTTGAGTTACAACGGTTGCGTCACATATTCGTACCAACATGTATTTAGCGATATTTTTCTGATATTACTAGGTTGCATCGCTTTTAACAGTGAAACGATTGACTGTGGGACTTAATTGAACTGATTTTGGACTTTGACCTTATAAATGTGATAAATGAGACAATTGGACTCCAAGAAATAACATTCTTCTTAATTTGACATGATTGCTGGAACTCAGCGATTACACTGGGCGCTGTGGTAGCGCTTTATTTAAAAATTTAGATAAATAAGTCATTTTTTACTGTGGGACCAATCCTAGCCGTTAGCGCGCGCTGAAGAAATAGAGACAGTTTCAAAAACTACATTTCATTGACTTTCTAACGGTATCAGTCCGTTTGAGTTACAACGGTTGCGTCACATATTCGTACCAACATGTATTTAGCGATATTTTTCTGATATTACTAGGTTGCATCGCTTTTAACAGTGAAACGATTGACTGTGGGACTTAATTGAACTGATTTTGGACTTTGACCTTATAAATGTGATAAATGAGACAATTGGACTCCAAGAAATAACATTCTTCTTAATTTGACATGATTGCTGGAACTCAGCGATTACACTGGGCGCTGTGGTAGCGCTTTATTTAAAAATTTAGATAAATAAGTCATTTTTTACTGTGGGACCAATCCTAGCCGTTAGCGCGCGCTGAAGAAATAGAGACAGTTTCAAAAACTACATTTCATTGACTTTCTAACGGTATCAGTCCGTTTGAGTTACAACGGTTGCGTCACATATTCGTACCAACATGTATTTAGCGATATTTTTCTGATATTACTAGGTTGCATCGCTTTTAACAGTGAAACGATTGACTGTGGGACTTAATTGAACTGATTTTGGACTTTGACCTTATAAATGTGATAAATGATACAATTGGACTCCAAGAAATAACATTCTTCTTAATTTGACATGATTGCTGGAACTCAGCAATTACACTGGGCGCTGTGGTAGCGCTTTATTTAAAATTTAGATAAATAAGTCATTTTTTACTGTGGGACCAATCCTAGCCGTTAGCGCGCGCTGAAGAAATAGAGACAGTTTCAAAAACTACATTTCATTGACTTTCTAACGGTATCAGTCCGTTTGAGTTACAACGGTTGCGTCACATATTCGTACCAACATGTATTTAGCGATATTTTTCTGATATTACTAGGTTGCATCGCTTTTAACAGTGAAACGATTGACTGTGGGACTTAATTGAACTGATTTTGGACTTTGACCTTATAAATGTGATAAATGATACAATTGGACTCCAAGAAATAACATTCTTCTTAATTTGACATGATTGCTGGAACTCAGAAATTACACTGGGCGCTGTGGTAGCGCTTTATTTAAAAATTTAGATAAATAAGTCATTTTTTACTGTGGGACCAATCCTAGCCGTTAGCGCGCGCTGAAGAAATAGAGACAGTTTCAAAAACTACATTTCATTGACTTTCTAACGGTATCAGTCCGTTTGAGTTACAACGGTTGCGTCACATATTCGTACCAACATGTATTTAGCGATATTTTTCTGATATTACTAGGTTGCATCGCTTTTAACAGTGAAACGATTGACTGTGGGACTTAATTGAACTGATTTTGGACTTTGACCTTATAAATGTGATAAATGAGACAATTGGACTCCAAGAAATAACATTCTTCTTAATTTGACATGATTGCTGGAACTCAGCGAATTACACTGGGCGCTGTGGTAGCGCTTTATTTAAAAATTTAGATAAATAAGTCATTTTTTACTGTGGGACCAATCCTAGCCGTTAGCGCGCGCTGAAGAAATAGAGACAGTTTCAAAAACTACATTTCATTGACTTTCTAACGGTATCAGTCCGTTTGAGTTACAACGGTTGCGTCACATATTCGTACCAACATGTATTTAGCGATATTTTTCTGATATTACTAGGTTGCATCGCTTTTAACAGTGAAACGATTGACTGTGGGACTTAATTGAACTGATTTTGGACTTTGACCTTATAAATGTGATAAATGAGACAATTGGACTCCAAGAAATAACATTCTTCTTAATTTGACATGATTGCTGGAACTCAGCAATTACACTGGGCGCTGTGGTAGCGCTTTATTTAAAAATTTAGATAAATAAGTCATTTTTTACTGTGGGACCAATCCTAGCCGTTAGCGCGCGCTGAAGAAATAGAGACAGTTTCAAAAACTACATTTCATTGACTTTCTAACGGTATCAGTCCGTTTGAGTTACAACGGTTGCGTCACATATTCGTACCAACATGTATTTAGCGATATTTTTCTGATATTACTAGGTTGCATCGCTTTTAACAGTGAAACGATTGACTGTGGGACTTAATTGAACTGATTTTGGACTTTGACCTTATAAATGTGATAAATGAGACAATTGGACTCCAAGAAATAACATTCTTCTTAATTTGACATGATTGCTGGAACTCAGCGATTACACTGGGCGCTGTGGTAGCGCTTTATTTAAAAATTTAGATAAATAAGTCATTTTTTACTGTGGGACCAATCCTAGCCGTTAGCGCGCGCTGAAGAAATAGAGACAGTTTCAAAAACTACATTTCATTGACTTTCTAACGGTATCAGTCCGTTTGAGTTACAACGGTTGCGTCACATATTCGTACCAACATGTATTTAGCGATATTTTTCTGATATTACTAGGTTGCATCGCTTTTAACAGTGAAACGATTGACTGTGGGACTTAATTGAACTGATTTTGGACTTTGACCTTATAAATGTGATAAATGAGACAATTGGACTCCAAGAAATAACATTCTTCTTAATTTGACATGATTGCTGGAACTCAGAATTACACTGGGCGCTGTGGTAGCGCTTTATTTAAAAATTTAGATAAATAAGTCATTTTTTACTGTGGGACCAATCCTAGCCGTTAGCGCGCGCTGAAGAAATAGAGACAGTTTCAAAAACTACATTTCATTGACTTTCTAACGGTATCAGTCCGTTTGAGTTACAACGGTTGCGTCACATATTCGTACCAACATGTATTTAGCGATATTTTTCTGATATTACTAGGTTGCATCGCTTTTAACAGTGAAACGATTGACTGTGGGACTTAATTGAACTGATTTTGGACTTTGACCTTATAAATGTGATAAATGAGACAATTGGACTCCAAGAAATAACATTCTTCTTAATTTGACATGATTGCTGGAACTCAGCAATTACACTGGGCGCTGTGGTAGCGCTTTATTTAAAAATTTAGATAAATAAGTCATTTTTTACTGTGGGACCAATCCTAGCCGTTAGCGCGCGCTGAAGAAATAGAGACAGTTTCAAAAACTACATTTCATTGACTTTCTAACGGTATCAGTCCGTTTGAGTTACAACGGTTGCGTCACATATTCGTACCAACATGTATTTAGCGATATTTTTCTGATATTACTAGGTTGCATCGCTTTTAACAGTGAAACGATTGACTGTGGGACTTAATTGAACTGATTTTGGACTTTGACCTTATAAATGTGATAAATGAGACAATTGGACTCCAAGAAATAACATTCTTCTTAATTTGACATGATTGCTGGAACTCAGCAATTACACTGGGCGCTGTGGTAGCGCTTTATTTAAAAATTTAGATAAATAAGTCATTTTTTACTGTGGGACCAATCCTAGCCGTTAGCGCGCGCTGAAGAAATAGAGACAGTTTCAAAAACTACATTTCATTGACTTTCTAACGGTATCAGTCCGTTTGAGTTACAACGGTTGCGTCACATATTCGTACCAACATGTATTTAGCGATATTTTTCTGATATTACTAGGTTGCATCGCTTTTAACAGTGAAACGATTGACTGTGGGACTTAATTGAACTGATTTTGGACTTTGACCTTATAAATGTGATAAATGAGACAATTGGACTCCAAGAAATAACATTCTTCTTAATTTGACATGATTGCTGGAACTCAGCAATTACACTGGGCGCTGTGGTAGCGCTTTATTTAAAAATTTAGATAAATAAGTCATTTTTTACTGTGGGACCAATCCTAGCCGTTAGCGCGCGCTGAAGAAATAGAGACAGTTTCAAAAACTACATTTCATTGACTTTCTAACGGTATCAGTCCGTTTGAGTTACAACGGTTGCGTCACATATTCGTACCAACATGTATTTAGCGATATTTTTCTGATATTACTAGGTTGCATCGCTTTTAACAGTGAAACGATTGACTGTGGGACTTAATTGAACTGATTTTGGACTTTGACCTTATAAATGTGATAAATGAGACAATTGGACTCCAAGAAATAACATTCTTCTTAATTTGACATGATTGCTGGAACTCAGCGATTACACTGGGCGCTGTGGTAGCGCTTTATTTAAAAATTTAGATAAATAAGTCATTTTTTACTGTGGGACCAATCCTAGCCGTTAGCGCGCGCTGAAGAAATAGAGACAGTTTCAAAAACTACATTTCATTGACTTTCTAACGGTATCAGTCCGTTTGAGTTACAACGGTTGCGTCACATATTCGTACCAACATGTATTTAGCGATATTTTTCTGATATTACTAGGTTGCATCGCTTTTAACAGTGAAACGATTGACTGTGGGACTTAATTGAACTGATTTTGGACTTTGACCTTATAAATGTGATAAATGAGACAATTGGACTCCAAGAAATAACATTCTTCTTAATTTGACATGATTGCTGGAACTCAGCGATTACACTGGGCGCTGTGGTAGCGCTTTATTTAAAAATTTAGATAAATAAGTCATTTTTTACTGTGGGACCAATCCTAGCCGTTAGCGCGCGCTGAAGAAATAGAGACAGTTTCAAAAACTACATTTCATTGACTTTCTAACGGTATCAGTCCGTTTGAGTTACAACGGTTGCGTCACATATTCGTACCAACATGTATTTAGCGATATTTTTCTGATATTACTAGGTTGCATCGCTTTTAACAGTGAAACGATTGACTGTGGGACTTAATTGAACTGATTTTGGACTTTGACCTTATAAATGTGATAAATGAGACAATTGGACTCCAAGAAATAACATTCTTCTTAATTTGACATGATTGCTGGAACTCAGCGATTACACTGGGCGCTGTGGTAGCGCTTTATTTAAAAATTTAGATAAATAAGTCATTTTTTACTGTGGGACCAATCCTAGCCGTTAGCGCGCGCTGAAGAAATAGAGACAGTTTCAAAAACTACATTTCATTGACTTTCTAACGGTATCAGTCCGTTTGAGTTACAACGGTTGCGTCACATATTCGTACCAACATGTATTTAGCGATATTTTTCTGATATTACTAGGTTGCATCGCTTTTAACAGTGAAACGATTGACTGTGGGACTTAATTGAACTGATTTTGGACTTTGACCTTATAAATGTGATAAATGAGACAATTGGACTCCAAGAAATAACATTCTTCTTAATTTGACATGATTGCTGGAACTCAGCAATTACACTGGGCGCTGTGGTAGCGCTTTATTTAAAAATTTAGATAAATAAGTCATTTTTACTGTGGGAACCAATCCTAGCCGTTAGCGCGCGCTGAAGAAATAGAGACAGTTTCAAAAAACTACATTTCATTGACTTTCTAACGGTATCAGTCCGTTTGAGTTACAACGGTTGCGTCACATATTCGTACCAACATGTATTTAGCGATATTTTTCTGATATTACTAGGTTGCATCGCTTTTAACAGTGAAACGATTGACTGTGGGACTTAATTGAACTGATTTTGGACTTTGACCTTATA
Organism: Hydractinia echinata; assembly: GCA_030067915.1. Classification (NCBI taxonomy): domain Eukaryota; kingdom Metazoa; phylum Cnidaria; class Hydrozoa; order Anthoathecata; family Hydractiniidae; genus Hydractinia; species Hydractinia echinata. The sequence continues at coordinate 11,477 of JASGCC010003321.1, read as the reverse complement.
AATGTGATAAATGAGACAATTGGACTCCAAGAAATAACATTCTTCTTAATTTGACATGATTGCTGGAACTCAGCGATTACACTGGGCGCTGTGGTAGCGCTTTATTTAAAAATTTAGATAAATAAGTCATTTTTTACTGTGGGACCAATCCTAGCCGTTAGCGCGCGCTGAAGAAATAGAGACAGTTTCAAAAACTACATTTCATTGACTTTCTAACGGTATCAGTCCGTTTGAGTTACAACGGTTGCGTCACATATTCGTACCAACATGTATTTAGCGATATTTTTCTGATATTACTAGGTTGCATCGCTTTTAACAGTGAAACGATTGACTGTGGGACTTAATTGAACTGATTTTGGACTTTGACCTTATAAATGTGATAAATGAGACAATTGGACTCCAAGAAATAACATTCTTCTTAATTTGACATGATTGCTGGAACTCAGCGATTACACTGGGCGCTGTGGTAGCGCTTTATTTAAAAATTTAGATAAATAAGTCATTTTTTACTGTGGGACCAATCCTAGCCGTTAGCGCGCGCTGAAGAAATAGAGACAGTTTCAAAAACTACATTTCATTGACTTTCTAACGGTATCAGTCCGTTTGAGTTACAACGGTTGCGTCACATATTCGTACCAACATGTATTTAGCGATATTTTTCTGATATTACTAGGTTGCATCGCTTTTAACAGTGAAACGATTGACTGTGGGACTTAATTGAACTGATTTTGGACTTTGACCTTATAAATGTGATAAATGAGACAATTGGACTCCAAGAAATAACATTCTTCTTAATTTGACATGATTGCTGGAACTCAGCGATTACACTGGGCGCTGTGGTAGCGCTTTATTTAAAAATTTAGATAAATAAGTCATTTTTTACTGTGGGACCAATCCTAGCCGTTAGCGCGCGCTGAAGAAATAGAGACAGTTTCAAAAACTAATTTCATTGACTTTCTAACGGTATCAATCCGTTTGAGTTTCAACGGTTGCGTCACATATTCGTACGAACATGTATTTAGCGATATTTTTCTGATATTACTAGGTTGCATCGCTTTTAACAGTGAAACGATTGACTGTGGGACTTAATTGAACTGATTTTGGACTTTGACCTTATAAATGTGATAAATGAGACAATTGGACTCCAAGAAATAACATTCTTCTTAATTTGACATGATTGCTGGAACTCAGCAATTACACTGGGCGCTGTGGTAGCGCTTTATTTAAAAATTTAGATAAATAAGTCATTTTTTACTGTGGGACCAATCCTAGCCGTTAGCACGCGCTGAAGAAATAGAGACAGTTTCAAAAACTACATTTCATTGACTTTCTAACGGTATCAGTCCGTTTGAGTTACAACGGTTGCGTCACATATTCGTACCAACATGTATTTAGCGATATTTTTCTGATATTACTAGGTTGCATCGCTTTTAACAGTGAAACGATTGACTGTGGGACTTAATTGAACTGATTTTTGGACTTTGACCTTATAAATGTGATAAATGACACAATTGGACTCCAAGAAATAACATTCTTCTTAATTTGACATGATTGCTGGAACTCAGCGATTACACTGGGCGCTGTGGTAGCGCTTTATTTAAAAATTTAGATAAAATAAGTCATTTTTTACTGGTGGGACCATCCTAGCGTTAGCAGCGCGCTGAAAGAAATAGAGACAGTTTCAAAAACTACATTTCATGACTTTCTAACGGTATCAGTCCGTTTGAGTTACAACGGTTGCGTCACATATTCGTACAACATGTATTTAGCGATATTTTTTCTGATATTACTAGGTTGCATCGCTTTTAACAGTGAAACGATTGACTGTGGGACTTAATTGAACTGATTTTGGACTTTGACCTTATAAATGTGATAAATGACACAATTGGACTCCCAAGAAATAACATTCTTCTTAATTTGACATGATTGCTGGAACTCAGCGATTACACTGGGCGCTGTGGTAGCGCTTTATTTAAAAATTTAGATAAATAAGTCATTTTTTACTGTGGGACCAATCCTAGCCGTTAGCGCGCGCTGAAGAAATAGAGACAGTTTCAAAAACTACATTTTCATTGACTTTCTAACGGTATCAGTCCGTTTGAAGTTACAACGGTTTGCGTCACATATTCGACGAACATGTATTTAGCGATATTTTTCTTGATATTACTAGGTTTGCATCGCTTTTAACAGTGAAAACGATTGACTGTGGTGACTTAATTGAACTGATTTTGGAACTTTGACCTTATAAATGTGATAAATATGAACAATTGGACTCCAAGAAATAACATTTCTTCTTAATTTGACATGATTGCTGGAACTCAGCAATACACTGGGCGCTGTGGTAGCGCTTTATTTAGAAAATTTAGATAAATAAGTCATTTTTACTGTGGACCAATCCTAGCCGTTAGCGCGCGCTGAAGAAATAGAGAACAGTTTCAAAAACTACATGTTCATTGACTTTCTAACGGTATCAGTCCGTTTGAATTACAACGGTTTGCGTCACATATTCGTACCAAACATGTATTTAGCGATATTTTTCTGATATTACTAGGTTGCATCGCTTTTTAACGTGAAACGATTGACTGTGGGACTTAATTGAACTGATTTGGACTTTGACCTTATAAATGTGATAAATGACACAATTGACTCCAAGAAATAACATTCTTCTTAATTTGACCATGATTGCTGGAACTCAGCAATTACCACTGGGCGCTGTGGTAGCGCTTTATTTAAAAATTTAGATAAATAATCATTTTTACTGAGGGACCCAATCCTAGCCGTTAGACGCCGCTGAAGAAATAGAGACAGTTTCAAAAATACATTTCATTGACTTTCTAACGGTATCAGTCCGTTTGAGTTACAACGGTTGCGTCACATATTCGTACCAACATGTGATTTAGCGATATTTTTCTGATATTACTAGGTTGCATCGCTTTTAACAGTTGAAACGATTGACTGTGGGGACTTAATTGAACTGATTTTGCTTTGACCTTATAAATGTGATAATGAGACAATTGGACTCCAAGAAAATAACATTCTTCTTAATTGACATGATTGCTGGAACTCAGCAATTACACTGGGCGCTGTGGGTAGCGCTTTATATAAAATTTAGATAAATAAGTCATTTTTTACTGTGGACCAATCCTAGCCGTTTAGCACGCGCTGAAGAAATAGAGACAGTTTCAAAACTACATTCATTGACTTTCTAACGGTTATCAGTCGTTTGAGTTACAACGGTTGCGTCATATATTCGTACCAACATGTATTTAGCGATATTTTCTGATATTACTAGGTTGCATCGCTTTTAAACAGTTAACGATTGACTGTGGGACTTAATTTGAACTGATTGTTGGACTTTTGACCTTATAAATGTCCATGAATTGATACGAATGGAGGCTTCAAGAAATAACATTCCTTCTTAATTTGAAGATGATGCTGGACTCAGAGAAATTAGCAGGCTGGCGCGGTGTGGGTAGCGCTTTATTTAAAAATTTTAGATAAATAAGTCATTTTTACTGTGGGACCAATCGCTAGCCGTTAGTAGCGCGCGCTGAGACGAAGGTGAGAGACAGTGGTTTCAAAAACTACATGTTCAGTTGACTTTCGTAACGAAGTTAGAGTCCGTTTGAGTTACAGACGGTTGCGTCACAGTATTGCGTACGAACAGTGGTATTTAGCGCGACTATGTTTTGCTGGATGAGTTACGGTAGTGTGCCCGGGATCGCTTTTAACAGGTGAAACGATTGACTGGTGGGAGCTTAATTGGAACTGATTTTGGACTTTGACCTTATAAATGTGATAAATGGACACAATTGCGGACTCCAAGAATATAACATTCTTCTTAATTTGACATGATTGCTGGAACTTCAGGAAATTACACTGGCGCGGTGTGGTAGCGGGTTGATTTAAAATTTGGATAAGGATAAAGTCGATTTTACTGTGGGACCGATGCTAAGCCCGTTAGACGCGGCGTGAGAAATTGAGAGGAAGTTTAAAAAACTTACATTTCAATTGACTTTTCTAACGGTAGCAGGTGCCTGTTTGAGTTTCAACGTTTCGGCCACATATTCGTTACGAAACATGTTATTAAGCGCATTTTTTCGATATTAACTAGGTTTGCATCGCTTTTTTAAACAGTGAAACGATTTTGACTGTGGGACCTTAATTGAACTGGTTTTTGGAACTTTGTGGAACCCTTTATAAAATTGATTAAATAATAAAACAACTGGAAACCTCCAAGAAAATAAGCAATTCCCTTTCTTAATTGCATGAAATGTGCCCTGGAACTCAGAAATTTACACGCTGGCCCGCCTGTTTGTAGCCCCGCTTTAATTTTAAGAAAAAATTTAAGGATAAAATAATTCCCCATTTTTTTTTTAACTGGTGGGGGAGGGACCAAAAATCCCCCTAGCCGTTAAAGCGCGCGCTGGAAAAGAAAAAAAGTAGAGAACGGAGGTTTCCCCAAAAACCCTACAATTTTTTTTTTCTTTTGATTTCTTACCGGTATCAATCCCCGGTTTCATTGCCAAACGGTTTTTGCCAATCACAAATCTAATCCGTGTAAAAGCAAATGGTAATTTAAGCGATATTTTTTTCTGGTATACGCTAAGGTGCATCGCTTTTTTTTAAACAGTGGGAACGATTTGCCACGTGGGAAACTTAATGAGCTGATTTTTGGACTTTGACCTTATTAATTCCCATAAATGTTCCAGATTGGACCCAAGAAGGTAACATTCTTCTTAAATTTGGGACATGAATTTGCCTGAGAAACTCAGCAGAAATTTACCACTGGGCCTTGTTGGTAGCCGCTTTTTTAAATTTTTAAACATTTTTAAAATATAAATAAGCTTCCCAATTTTTAAACTGTGGGAAAAAACAATTCCCTAGCCCGTAGCCGCGCAACTGAAAAGAAAAATAAGAGGACCATTCCCCAAAAACTACATTTTCATTGGAATTTCTTAACCGGTATTCAAAAGTCCCGTTTTGAAGTTTACAACGGTTTGCGGTCCCAACATATTTCCCTTACCAACATGGTAAGATTTTTTAAGCGGATACTTTCTGATATTTGACTAAGTTGCCCCTTTTCGCTTTTTTTTTAACAAGTGAACATCGATTGACCCTGTTGGGGACTTTTAATTTGAAAAAACTGATTTTTTGGACTTTCAGCCCTTATATAATTGTTGAAAAATAAATGAAAAAAAAAACTATGGAAACTCCAAGAAATAAACATTTCTCCCCTTTAAATTTGACAATGATTTGCCCCTGGAACTCAGCGATTTAACAACTGGAGCCGCTTTTGGTGGTAGGCGCTTTAATTTTAAAATTTAGATTAAATAAGTTCAATTTTTGTTACTGTTGGGACCAAGTCCTCCGTGTTGCAGCCGCCGCCTTCGGAAAGAAAATAGAGATAGTTTTTCAAAAACTACCAATTTTTCCATTGATTTTTCTAACGGTAATCGATCCTTTGAGTTTTTTCCAAAACACGGTTGCGTCACATTTCGGTAAAAGCCAACATGGGTTATTTAGGGAATATTTTTTCTGATAATTTACTAGGTTTTTGCCCAATCCGCTTTTAACAGTGAAACGATTGACGTGGGGAACTTAAGTTGAAACGGGTTATTTTGGAACTGTTTTCCACCTTATAAATTGGTGGAAAATTAAAATGAGACCCTAATTGGGAGCCTCCCAAGAAAATAAAAGAATTCTTTCCTTTTAATAGACCATGATTGCGGAACTCCAAGAAATTAATAACTTGCGCATGTGGGGTAGCGCTTTTATTTTAATCATTTTATATTAAATAAGTCATTTTTTTTTTTACTGTGGGGAACAATCCTAGGCCCGGTTAGCGCCGGCGCTGAAAGAAAATAGAGGAAGTTTTTCAAAATACTTTCATTGACTTTTTCCCCACGGTTTTTTTTTAGTCCGTTTGGTTACAAAACGGTTTTGCCTCCACATTAGTTCCGTTACCGAACATTGTGAATTCGTAGCGATATTTTTTTTTCTGATGATTTAACTAGGTTTGCAATCGCCTTTTTAAACAGTGAAAAACGATTGAACCCCTGTGGCACTTTAATATTTTGGAACTGAATTTTTTGGGGAACTTGGGGTCTTCCTTATAAAATGTTCCAAAATGATACAAATTGGACCCTCCAAAGAAAGAAAAAAAATTTTCCTTTTCTTAATCTTTGGACATAAAATTGGGCTGGACTGCAAAGGAAAATTAAAACCACTTGCGCGGGCTGGTGGGTGCAGCGTTTATAAATAGAAATTTGTAGATAAAATGAGTCCCAATTTTGTTTTACTGTGGAGACCAATTTCCCTAGCCGTTTAGCGGCGGCGCTTGAAAGAACTTAGAGACAAGTTTTCAAAACTAAAACATTTTTCATTGACTTCTTAACGGTTAAATTAAGTCCGGTTTTGGAAAAGTTTTTACAACGGTTGCATACAACATTCTTCGGTAACGAAACAAATGGTTATTTTTAAGCGATAATTTTTTTCTGAAATATTACTAGGGTTTGCCCCATCGCCTTTTTTTAAAACAGTGGGGGGAAAAAAACGATTGAAAACTGTTGGGAACTTTAATTTGAAACCTGATTGTTTTTTTTGGACCCTTTGAAACCCTTTTATAGACATGTGATAAAGATGAAACAGATTTGAACTTCCAAGAAAAATAACTGTCCTTCTTAAATTTGGGCAGATGATTTGAAAATGATTCAAAATTCATGATTGTCCCGTTTTGAGTTACAAGACGGGTTTTTTGCCGTTCCCAACATTCGTACCAACCAAATGGTATTTAAGAAATAATTTCTTTTCCCTGACATTTAACTAAGGTTTGCATCGGTTTTTTAACAAGTGGAACGATTGGGCCCTGTGGGAGCTTAATGAAACTTGATTTTTTGGACTTTTGGACCTTAATAAATGTTCCATAAAATGAGACAAATTTTTGACGGCCCCCAAGAAAATACATTCCCTCTTTTAATTGACAATGATTGCTTGGAAAACTCAAGCGATTTACACTGGCGCTGGTGGTGCGCCCTTTTATTAACATTTTTAATATAAATACATTCAATTTTTTTTTTTTTACTGTGGGGGGTACCAATTCCTAAGGCGTTAGGCCCCCAACACGCGCTTTGGAAGAAAATAAAAGACAGGTTTTTAAAAACAACATTTCCATTGAAATTTTCTAAACCGTTTTTTCAAAGTCCTTTTTGAGTTAACAACGGTTTTGCGTCCCACATATTACCGTTACAACGTGTTATTTTTTTAGCCGATAATTTTCTGATATTAATAAGGTTTTGCCATCGCCTTTTTTAAAGCAGTGGGGACGATTGGAAATACCTGTGGGCGGGACTTAATTTGAACTGATTTTTGGGGAATTTGAACCTTTAATAAATGTCATAATGAAACATTTGGACCTGCCGCAAGAATAAAACCAATTCCTTCCCTTAATTTTTGACATGATTTGGCCTAGGGGAATTCAAAAGAAAATACACTGCCGCGCTGTGGTTAGCGGCTTTATATAGAAATTTAAGAATAATGAGTCAAATTTTTAACCTGTGGGGGAAAACCAAATCTTAGCTGTTTTAGCTGCGCTTTGAAAAGATAGAGACAGTTTAAAAATCTTAACAATTTCAATTGGACTTTCCCTACGGTAATCAGTCCGTTTTGCAAAGTTTTTACAACGGTATGCGGGTCATATAATTTCGTAAATCGAAAACATGGTATTTAGCGATAAATTTATTCTGATTATTGCTAGGTTTGCCATCGCTTTTTAACAGTAAACGAATTGAAAAAACGTGTTGGGACTTAATTGGCCTGATTTTTTGGGGAAAACTTTTTTGAACCTTTAATTAAAGGTTTTATAAATACATACAATTGGGAACCCCTCGCAATAAAATTAATGTTTTCCTTTCTTTAATTTGAAACATGATTGGCTGGAACTCGCGATTTACACTGGGCGCTGGTGTAGCGCTTTTATTTAAACAATTTTAATATAAAATAAGTCCCCAATTTTTTTTTTACCCTGTGGGACCCTCAATCCATAGCCCCGTTGTAGCACGGCCGGCCTTTGAAGAAATAGAGAACAGTTTTTCAAAAACACATTTCCAATTGGTTTTTTTCTAACGGTTTTTCAGTCCCCGGTTTTGAGTTACAAACGGTTGCTGTCACAATATTCGTACGAACCATGTAAAATTTAGCCGAATATTCTTTTCCTGATATTAACTAGGTTTTTTGCATCCGGTCCTTTTTCTTTAAACATGAAAAACGATTGGACTTGTGGGGACCTTAAAAATTTGACTGAAAAAATTTTGGAACTTTTTTTGGACCTTAAATTAAATGGTCCAATTAAATGAAAAATACAATTGGACTCAAGAAATAAACATTTCTTCTTATTTTGAAATGAATTGCCCTGGGAATCAGCGAATACAACTTGGGGCGCTGTGGGGTAAAAGCCCGCCTTTTTTAATTTCCCAAAAATTTAAGAATTAAAAAGGCATTTTTTACTGGTGGACCAATTCCCTAGCCCCCGTTTTAACGCGGCCGGCTTGAAGAAAAATTAGAGAACCCAGTTTTTGAAAAAAACTACATTTTTCCCCGTCTGACTTTTCCAACGTTAATCAGTTCCCCGTTTTGACGTTTTACAACGGTTTGGCGTCCACATATTCCCTTTACCAACATGTAATTTTAGCCGAATACTTTCTGATATTACTAGGTTTGCCGTTTCGCTTTTTAAAAACAGTGAAACGATTGAACAGTGGGGGACCTTAATTGAAAAACTTTTGAAAATTTTTGGACTTTTTTTCCCACACCTTTATAAATGTGATAAATGAGAAACCTAATTTGGGGACCCAAGAGATAACAATTTCCTTCCTTAATTTGACATGAAAATGGCCGGAACTTCAGAAATTTACAACTGCGGGCGCTGTTGGTAGCGCTTTAAATATAAGAAGAATTAGAATAAATTTAGTTCCATTTTTTAACTGTGGAAACCACTCCCCCTAGCCGTTAAGCGGGCGCGCTGGATAGAGAAATTAAGGAAACAGTTTAAAACGTACAAATTTTCCCCATTTGAAGCTTTCTTAAACGTATTTAGTCCGTTTTTTTGAGTTAAAACCGGGTTGCCCCCGTCCCCACATCTTTCGGAGAACATGTAAATTAGCGATTATTTTTTTTCCTGAAAATATTTACTAGGGTTGCCCATCCGTTTTTTTAAAACCAGTGGGAAAACGGATTGACCCCTGGGGAACTTAATTGGGAAGCTTGATTTTTGGAACCTTTGACCTTAAATAAATGTGATAAATGAAAAAATACAAAATTGGAATCCCAAAGAAATACATTCTTCTTAATTTTAACATGAAATTTTGGCCCTTGGAACTTTCAGCCCGATTAACACTGGGCCCGCTTGGTTGGGTAAAGCCCCGCTTTTTTATTAAAAATTAAGTAAATAAGTCCAAATTTTTTTAACTGTGGGAACCAATCCCTCGCCCGTTTTAACCCGATACGCCGTTTTTTGAATGAAATTAAGACCAATGTTTCCAAAAAAGCGTTTACATTTCATTCACGTCTAACCGCTAATCAGGTTCCTCCGTTTGAGTTACAACCGGTTTGGCGTCCCACATATTGTAAACCAAAACAATGTATTTGTAGCGATATTTTTTTTTCTGATATTACTTGTATGCTTATTTGCCCATCGCTATTTTTTAACCTGTGGAAACGATTCCCAACTGTGGGACCTTTTAATGTAAAACTTATTTGGACTTTCACCTTAAATAAAATGTGATAAAATGAAGAAACAATTTGGACTCAAAAAGAAATAAACATTCCTTTCCCTAATTTTGACAATGAAAATCGCCTTGGAACTCCCAAAAAGCCAATTACACTGGGCGGCCTGTGGTAAAACGCACGGCTTTTTAATTTTAAACATTTTTATTGGATAAGATAATATTATTTTTTTACTGTGGGGGAACCAAATTCCCCTAGCCTTAAGCAACGCGGCCCCTTGAGAAATAGAGACAGTTTTTCAAAAAACATCAATAATTCCATTAGATTTTTTTCTAAACGGTTCAGTCCGTTTTTGAGGTTTACAAACGGTTTTTGGCCCTTCAACATAATTCGTACGAAAACGTGTATTTAAACGAATATTTTTTCTGGATATTAACAGGTTTGCAATAGCTTTTTTTAAAACAGTGAAAACGATTGGACTTTGGGGAAAAACCTTATAATTGAACTTGGAACTTTTTTGGAATTTGGACCTTATAAATTGGTCCATTAAATGAAACAATTTGGGAACTCCAAAGAAATAACATTTCCTTCTTTTAAATTTTTGACATGATTGCTTGGAAACCCTTCAGAAAATTACACTACGGCCGCTGTGGGTAGCGCCCCTTTTTTATAATAGAAATTTTAAGATAAATGAGGTCCAATTTTTTAACAAACTGTGGAAACCAAATCTTTAGCTGTTTAGCAGGTCCCGCCGCGAAGAAATAGAAGACAGTTTCTTTCCCCAAAAATCCTAACATTTCAATTGACCTTTCTAACGGTATCAGGAGTCCGTTTTGAGTTTTACAAACGGTTGCGTCAATATATTCCCGGTAACGAACAATGTAATTTAGCGGATATTTTTTTTTTTTTGTCCTGATATACTAGTTTGGCCATCGCTTTTTTTTTGTAAAACAGTGAAAACCGATTGACTTGTGGGGGAACTTAAAATTTGAACTGATTTTTTTGGACTTTTTGAAACCTTTAATAAATGTCCATAAATGGAATTAACAATTGGGACCCCCCCTTTTCCAAGAAATAACATTCGCCTTCTTAATTGAAAATGATTGCCTGGAACTTTCAGCGGATTTACACTGGGGCGCTGTGGTTAAAGCGCTTTTTATTCCAAAAATTTTTAGAAATAAAATTAAAATTCATTTTTATAAACTGTTGGGAAACCAATCCTAAGCCCGGTATAAGAGCGCGCGTGCAGGCTGAAGAAATGGGACAGTTATGTTCCCCAAAAACTAACCATTTTCCAATTAACTTTTCTAACGGTTTAATCAAGTCCGTTTGAGTTTACAAGGTTTGCGTCACTAAATTCCATTACCAACAATTTATTTAAGCGATTACTTTTTTCTGGATATTTTAAACTAGGTTGCCTCTCCTTTTTTCCCGCTTTTACAGTGAACGATTGGACAGTGGGAAACTTATTGAACTTGATTTTTTGGACCCTTCACCTTATAAAAATGGTTGGAAATAAATGGAGACTATTGGAAATCCAAGGAAATAGACAAATTTTCTTAATTTTGACTTGAATTGCCTGGAAACTTCAAGAAATTAAAAGCTGCCCCCGCGCTGTGTAGCGCCCCCTTTTATTATAAGAAATTTTAAAGATAAATGAGTTTCCATTTTTAACTGTTGGAAACCAATTTCCTAAGCCGTTTAGCGGGCGGGCGCTGAAGAAATAGAGGAGTTTTTTCAAAAAAATACATTTA
>JASGCC010003320.1:0-24446 GCA_030067915.1 Hydractinia echinata | reverse complement strand
TATACATTCGACTATACGGGCCGATCCGGGATTTACGGGAAATCGCGGGTTTTCGGTTGCCGGCGATTAAACTGCTTTCATTCGGCGTCTCATCAAAAATGAAAATATTTTTGAAAACTACAAGTCTCATGGGTTTTAGTGGTGAAAAAATAATTTTAAAAATCGTTCGGGAAATGAGTTTACTCCCTGCTTACTTTCTTTGTATACATTCGACTATACGGGATTTACGGGAAATCGCGGGTTTTCGGTTGCCGGCGATTAAACTGCTTTCATTCGGCGTCTCATCAAAAATGAAAATTTTTGAAAACTACAAGTCTCATGGGTTTTAGTGGTGAAAAAAATAATTTTAAAAATCGTTCGGGAAATGAGTTTACTCCCTGCTTACTTTCTTTGTATACATTCGACTATACGGGCCGAGCCGGGATTTACGGGAAATCGCGGGTTTTCGGTTGCCGGCGATTAAACTGCTTTCATTCGGCGTCTCATCAAAAATGAAAAATTTTTGAAAACTACAAGTCTCATGGGTTTTAGTGGTGAAAAAATAATTTTAAAAATCGTTCGGGAAATGAGTTTACTCCCTGCTTACTTTCTTTGTATACATTCGACTATACGGGATTTACGGGAAATCGCGGGTTTTCGGTTGCCGGCGATTAAACTGCTTTCATTCGGCGTCTCATCAAAAATGAAAATTTTTAAAACTACAAGTCTCATGGGTTTTAGTGGTGAAAAAATAATTTTAAAAATCGTTCGGGAAATGAGTTTACTCCCTGCTTACTTTCTTTGTATACATTCGACTATACGGGCCGAGCCGGGATTTACGGGAAATCGCGGGTTTTCGGTTGCCGGCGATTAAACTGCTTTCATTCGGCGTCTCATCAAAAATGAAAATATTTTGAAAACTACAAGTCTCATGGGTTTTAGTGGTGAAAAAATAATTTTAAAAATCGTTCGGGAAATGAGTTTACTCCCTGCTTACTTTCTTTGTATACATTCGACTATACGGGATTTACGGGAAATCGCGGGTTTTCGGTTGCCGGCGATTAAACTGCTTTCATTCGGCGTCTCATCAAAAATGAAAATATTTTTGAAAACTACAAGTCTCATGGGTTTTAGTGGTGAAAAAATAATTTTAAAAATCGTTCGGGAAATGAGTTTACTCCCTGCTACTTTCTTTGTATACATTCGACTATACGGGATTTACGGGAAATCGCGGGTTTTCGGTTGCCGGCGATTAAACTGCTTTCATTCGGCGTCTCATCAAAAATGAAAATATTTTTGAAAACTACAAGTCTCATGGGTTTTAGTGGTGAAAAAATAATTTTAAAAATCGTTCGGGAAATGAGTTTACTCCCTGCTACTTTCTTTGTATACATTCGACTATACGGGAGCGGATTTACGGGAAATCGCGGGTTTTCGGTTGCCGGCGATTAAACTGCTTTCATTCGGCGTCTCATCAAAAATGAAAATTTTTGAAAACTACAAGTCTCATGGGTTTTAGTGGTGAAAAAATAATTTTAAAAATCGTTCGGGAAATGAGTTTACTCCCTGACTTTTTTGTATACATTCGACTATACGGGCCGAGCCGGGATTTACGGGAAATCGCGGGTTTTCGGTTGCCGGCGATTAAACTGCTTTCATTCGGCGTCTCATCAAAAATGAAAAATTTTTGAAAACTACAAGTCTCATGGGTTTTAGTGGTGAAAAAATAATTTTAAAAATCGTTCGGGAAATGAGTTTACTCCCTGCTTACTTTCTTTGTATACATTCGACTATACGGGATTTACGGGAAATCGCGGGTTTTCGGTTGCCGGCGATTAAACTGCTTTCATTCGGCGTCTCATCAAAAATGAAAATATTTTTGAAAACTACAAGTCTCATGGGTTTTAGTGGTGAAAAAATAATTTTAAAAATCGTTCGGGAAATGAGTTTACTCCCTGCTTACTTTCTTTGTATACATTCGACTATACGGGCCGAGCCGGGATTTACGGGAAATCGCGGGTTTTCGGTTGCCGGCGATTAAACTGCTTTCATTCGGCGTCTCATCAAAAATGAAAATATTTTTGAAAACTACAAGTCTCATGGGTTTTAGTGGTGAAAAAATAATTTTAAAAATCGTTCGGGAAATGAGTTTACTCCCTGCTTACTTTCTTTGTATACATTCGACTATACGGGCCGAGCCGGGATTTACGGGAAATCGCGGGTTTTCGGTTGCCGGCGATTAAACTGCTTTCATTCGGCGTCTCATCAAAAATGAAAATATTTTTGAAAACTACAAGTCTCATGGGTTTTAGTGGTGAAAAAATAATTTTAAAAATCGTTCGGGAAATGAGTTTACTCCCTGGGTACTTTCTTTGTATACATTCGACTATACGGGCCGAGCCGGGATTTACGGGAAATCGCGGGTTTTCGGTTGCCGGATTAAACTGCTTTCATTCGGCGTCTCATCAAAAATGAAAATATTTTTGAAAACTACAAGTCTCATGGGTTTTAGTGGTGAAAAAATAATTTTAAAAATCGTTCGGGAAATGAGTTTACTCCCTGCTACTTTCTTTGTATACATTCGACTATACGGGCCGAGCCGGATTTACGGGAAATCGCGGGTTTTCGGTTGCCGGAGATTAAACTGCTTTCATTCGGCGTCTCATCAAAAATGAAAATATTTTTGAAAACTACAAGTCTCATGGGTTTTAGTGGTGAAAAAATAATTTTAAAAATCGTTCGGGAAATGAGTTTACTCCCTGCTTACTTTCTTTGTATACATTCGACTATACGGGATTTACGGGAAATCGCGGGTTTTCGGTTGCCGGCGATTAAACTGCTTTCATTCGGCGTCTCATCAAAAATGAAAATATTTTTGAAAACTACAAGTCTCATGGGTTTTAGTGGTGAAAAAATAATTTTAAAAATCGTTCGGGAAATGAGTTTACTCCCTGCTACTTTCTTTGTATACATTCGACTATACGGGCCGAGCGGGATTTACGGGAAATCGCGGGTTTTCGGTTGCCGGCGATTAAACTGCTTTCATTCGGCGTCTCATCAAAAATGAAAAATTTTTGAAAACTACAAGTCTCATGGGTTTTAGTGGTGAAAAAATAATTTTAAAAATCGTTCGGGAAATGAGTTTACTCCCTGCTACTTTCTTTGTATACATTCGACTATACGGGCCGAGCCTGGATTTACGGGAAATCGCGGGTTTTTGATTGCCGGCGATTAAACTGCTTTCATTCGGCGTCTCATCAAAAATGAAAACATTTTTGAAAACTACAAGTCTCATGGGTTTTAGTGGTGAAAAAATAATTTTAAAAATCGTTCGGGAAATGAGTTTACTCCCTGATACTTTCTTTGTATACATTCGACTATACGGGATTTACGGGAAATCGCGGGTTTTCGGTTGCCGGCGATTAAACTGCTTTCATTCGGCGTCTCATCAAAAATGAAAATATTTTTGAAAACTACAAGTCTCATGGGTTTTAGTGGTGAAAAAATAATTTTAAAAATCGTTCGGGAAATGAGTTTACTCCCTGCTTACTTTCTTTGTATACATTCGACTATACGGGCCGAGCCGGGATTTACGGGAAATCGCGGGTTTTCGGTTGCCGGCGATTAAACTGCTTTCATTCGGCGTCTCATCAAAAATGAAAATATTTTTGAAAACTACAAGTCTCATGGGTTTTAGTGGTGAAAAAATAATTTTAAAAATCGTTCGGGAAATGAGTTTACTCCCTGCTTACTTTCTTTGTATACATTCGACTATACGGGATTTACGGGAAATCGCGGGTTTTCGGTTGCCGGCGATTAAACTGCTTTCATTCGGCGTCTCATCAAAAATGAAAATATTTTTGAAAACTACAAGTCTCATGGGTTTTAGTGGTGAAAAAATAATTTTAAAAATCGTTCGGGAAATGAGTTTACTCCCTGCTTACTTTCTTTGTATACATTCGACTATACGGGATTTACGGGAAATCGCGGGTTTTCGGTTGCCGGCGATTAAACTGCTTTCATTCGGCGTCTCATCAAAAATGAAAATATTTTTGAAAACTACAAGTCTCATGGGTTTTAGTGGTGAAAAAATAATTTTAAAAATCGTTCGGGAAATGAGTTTACTCCCTGCTACTTTCTTTGTATACATTCGACTATACGGGAGCCGGGATTTACGGGAAATCGCGGGTTTTCGGTTGCCGGCGATTAAACTGCTTTCATTCGGCGTCTCATCAAAAATGAAAACATTTTTGAAAACTACAAGTCTCATGGGTTTTAGTGGAAAAAATAATTTTAAAAATCGTTCGGGAAATGAGTTTACTCCCTGCTACTTTCTTTGTATACATTCGACTATACGGGCCGAGCCGGGATTTACGGGAAATCGCGGGTTTTCGGTTGCCGGCGATTAAACTGCTTTCATTCGGCGTCTCATCAAAAATGAAAAATTTTTGAAAACTACAAGTCTCATGGGTTTTAGTGGTGAAAAAATAATTTTAAAAATCGTTCGGGAAATGAGTTTACTCCCTGCTACTTTCTTTGTATACATTCGACTATACGGGCCGAGCCGGGATTTACGGGAAATCGCGGGTTTTCGGTTGCCGGCGATTAAACTGCTTTCATTCGGCGTCTCATCAAAAATGAAAATATTTTTGAAAACTACAAGTCTCATGGGTTTTAGTGGTGAAAAAATAATTTTAAAAATCGTTCGGGAAATGAGTTTACTCTGCTTACTTTCTTTGTATACATTCGACTATACGGGCCGAGCCGGGATTTACGGGAAATCGCGGGTTTTCGGTTGCCGGCGATTAAACTGCTTTCATTCGGCGTCTCATCAAAAATGAAAATATTTTTGAAAACTACAAGTCTCATGGGTTTTAGTGGTGAAAAAATAATTTTAAAAATCGTTCGGGAAATGAGTTTACTCCCTGCTTACTTTCTTTGTATACTTTCGACTATACGGGATTTACGGGAAATCGCGGGTTTTCGGTTGCCGGCGATTAAACTGCTTTCATTCGGCGTCTCATCAAAAATGAAAATATTTTTGAAAACTACAAGTCTCATGGGTTTTAGTGGTGAAAAAATAATTTTAAAAATCGTTCGGGAAATGAGTTTACTCCCTGCTACTTTCTTTGTATACATTCGACTATACGGGCCGAGCCGGGATTTACGGGAAATCGCGGGTTTTCGGTTGCCGGCGATTAAACTGCTTTCATTCGGCGTCTCATCAAAAATGAAAAATTTTTGAAAACTACAAGTCTCATGGGTTTTAGTGGTGAAAAAATAATTTTAAAAATCGTTCGGGAAATGAGTTTACTCCCTGCTACTTTCTTTGTATACATTCGACTATACGGGCCGAGCCGGGATTTACGGGAAATCGCGGGTTTTCGGTTGCCGGCGATTAAACTGCTTTCATTCGGCGTCTCATCAAAAATGAAAATTTTTGAAAACTACAAGTCTCATGGGTTTTAGTGGTGAAAAAATAATTTTAAAAATCGTTCGGGAAATGAGTTTACTCCCTGCTTACTTTCTTTGTATACATTCGACTATACGGGCCGAGCCGGGATTTACGGGAAATCGCGGGTTTTCGGTTGCCGGCGATTAAACTGCTTTCATTCGGCGTCTCATCAAAAATGAAAATATTTTTGAAAACTACAAGTCTCATGGGTTTTAGTGGTGAAAAAATAATTTTAAAAATCGTTCGGGAAATGAGTTTACTCCCTGCTTACTTTCTTTGTATACATTCGACTATACGGGCCGAGCCGGGATTTACGGGAAATCGCGGGTTTTCGGTTGCCGGCGATTAAACTGCTTTCATTCGGCGTCTCATCAAAAATGAAAATATTTTTGAAAACTACAAGTCTCATGGGTTTTAGTGGTGAAAAAATAATTTTAAAAATCGTTCGGGAAATGAGTTTACTCCCTGCTTACTTTCTTTGTATACATTCGACTATACGGGATTTACGGGAAATCGCGGGTTTTCGGTTGCCGGCGATTAAACTGCTTTCATTCGGCGTCTCATCAAAAATGAAAATATTTTTGAAAACTACAAGTCTCATGGGTTTTAGTGGTGAAAAAATAATTTTAAAAATCGTTCGGGAAATGAGTTTACTCCCTGCTACTTTCTTTGTATACATTCGACTATACGGGATTTACGGGAAATCGCGGGTTTTCGGTTGCCGGCGATTAAACTGCTTTCATTCGGCGTCTCATCAAAAATGAAAATATTTTTGAAAACTACAAGTCTCATGGGTTTTAGTGGTGAAAAAATAATTTTAAAAATCGTTCGGGAAATGAGTTTACTCCCTGCTACTTTCTTTGTATACATTCGACTATACGGGAGCCGGGATTTACGGGAAATCGCGGGTTTTCGGTTGCCGGCGATTAAACTGCTTTCATTCGGCGTCTCATCAAAATGAAAAATTTTTGAAAACTACAAGTCTCATGGGTTTTAGTGGTGAAAAAATAATTTTAAAAATCGTTCGGGAAATGAGTTTACTCCCTGCTTACTTTCTTTGTATACATTCGACTATACGGGCCGAGCCGGGATTTACGGGAAATCGCGGGTTTTCGGTTGCCGGCGATTAAACTGCTTTCATTCGGCGTCTCATCAAAAATGAAAATATTTTTGAAAACTACAAGTCTCATGGGTTTTAGTGGTGAAAAAATAATTTTAAAAATCGTTCGGGAAATGAGTTTACTCCCTGCTTACTTTCTTTGTATACATTCGACTATACGGGATTTACGGGAAATCGCGGGTTTTCGGTTGCCGGCGATTAAACTGCTTTCATTCGGCGTCTCATCAAAAATGAAAATATTTTTGAAAACTACAAGTCTCATGGGTTTTAGTGGTGAAAAAATAATTTTAAAAATCGTTCGGGAAATGAGTTTACTCCCTGCTTACTTTCTTTGTATACATTCGACTATACGGGCCGATTTTACGGGAAATCGCGGGTTTTCGGTTGCCGGCGATTAAACTGCTTTCATTCGGCGTCTCATCAAAAATGAAAATATTTTGAAAACTACAAGTCTCATGGGTTTTAGTGGTGAAAAAATAATTTTAAAAATCGTTCGGGAAATGAGTTTACTCCCTGCTTACTTTCTTTGTATACATTCGACTATACGGGATTTACGGGAAATCGCGGGTTTTCGGTTGCCGGCGATTAAACTGCTTTCATTCGGCGTCTCATCAAAAATGAAAATATTTTTGAAAACTACAAGTCTCATGGGTTTTAGTGGTGAAAAAATAATTTTAAAAATCGTTCGGGAAATGAGTTTACTCCCTGCTTACTTTCTTTGTATACATTCGACTATACGGGATTTACGGGAAATCGCGGGTTTTCGGTTGCCGGCGATTAAACTGCTTTCATTCGGCGTCTCATCAAAAATGAAAATATTTTTGAAAACTACAAGTCTCATGGGTTTTAGTGGTGAAAAAATAATTTTAAAAATCGTTCGGGAAATGAGTTTACTCCCTGCTACTTTCTTTGTATACATTCGACTATACGGGAGCCGGGATTTACGGGAAATCGCGGGTTTTCGGTTGCCGGCGATTAAACTGCTTTCATTCGGCGTCTCATCAAAAATGAAAAATTTTTGAAAACTACAAGTCTCATGGGTTTTAGTGGTGAAAAAATAATTTTAAAAATCGTTCGGGAAATGAGTTTACTCCCTGCTACTTTCTTTGTATACATTCGACTATACGGGCCGAGCCGGGATTTACGGGAAATCGCGGGTTTTCGGTTGCCGGCGATTAAACTGCTTTCATTCGGCGTCTCATCAAAAATGAAAATATTTTTGAAAACTACAAGTCTCATGGGTTTTAGTGGTGAAAAAATAATTTTAAAAATCGTTCGGGAAATGAGTTTACTCCCTGCTTACTTTCTTTGTATACATTCGACTATACGGGATTTACGGGAAATCGCGGGTTTTCGGTTGCCGGCGATTAAACTGCTTTCATTCGGCGTCTCATCAAAAATGAAAATATTTTTGAAAACTACAAGTCTCATGGGTTTTAGTGGTGAAAAAATAATTTTAAAAATCGTTCGGGAAATGAGTTTACTCCCTGCTTACTTTCTTTGTATACATTCGACTATACGGGATTTACGGGAAATCGCGGGTTTTCGGTTGCCGGCGATTAAACTGCTTTCATTCGGCGTCTCATCAAAAATGAAAATATTTTTGAAAACTACAAGTCTCATGGGTTTTAGTGGTGAAAAAATAATTTTAAAAATCGTTCGGGAAATGAGTTTACTCCCTGCTTACTTTCTTTGTATACATTCGACTATACGGGGATTTACGGGAAATCGCGGGTTTTCGGTTGCCGGCGATTAAACTGCTTTCATTCGGCGTCTCATCAAAAATGAAAATATTTTTGAAAACTACAAGTCTCATGGGTTTTAGTGGTGAAAAAATAATTTTAAAAATCGTTCGGGAAATGAGTTTACTCCCTGACTTTCTTTGTATACATTCGACTATACGGGCCGAGCCGGGATTTACGGGAAATCGCGGGTTTTCGGTTGCCGGCGATTAAACTGCTTTCATTCGGCGTCTCATCAAAAATGAAAATTTTTGAAAACTACAAGTCTCATGGGTTTTAGTGGTGAAAAAATAATTTTAAAAATCGTTCGGGAAATGAGTTTACTCCCTGCTACTTTCTTTGTATACATTCGACTATACGGGCCGAGCCGGGATTTACGGGAAATCGCGGGTTTTCGGTTGCCGGCGATTAAACTGCTTTCATTCGGCGTCTCATCAAAAATGAAAATATTTTTGAAAACTACAAGTCTCATGGGTTTTAGTGGTGAAAAAATAATTTTAAAAATCGTTCGGGAAATGAGTTTACTCCCTGCTACTTTCTTTGTATACATTCGACTATACGGGATTTACGGGAAATCGCGGGTTTTCGGTTGCCGGATTAAACTGCTTTCATTCGGCGTCTCATCAAAAATGAAAATATTTTTGAAAACTACAAGTCTCATGGGTTTTAGTGGTGAAAAAATAATTTTAAAAATCGTTCGGGAAATGAGTTTACTCCCTGCTTACTTTCTTTGTATACATTCGACTATACGGGCCGAGCCGGGATTTACGGGAAATCGCGGGTTTTCGGTTGCCGGCGATTAAACTGCTTTCATTCGGCGTCTCATCAAAAATGAAAAATTTTTGAAAACTACAAGTCTCATGGGTTTTAGTGGTGAAAAAATAATTTTAAAAATCGTTCGGGAAATGAGTTTACTCCCTGCTTACTTTCTTTGTATACATTCGACTATACGGGATTTACGGGAAATCGCGGGTTTTCGGTTGCCGGCGATTAAACTGCTTTCATTCGGCGTCTCATCAAAAATGAAAATATTTTTGAAAACTACAAGTCTCATGGGTTTTAGTGGTGAAAAAATAATTTTAAAAATCGTTCGGGAAATGAGTTTACTCCCTGCTTACTTTCTTTGTATACATTCGACTATACGGGCCGAGCCGGGATTTACGGGAAATCGCGGGTTTTCGGTTGCCGGCGATTAAACTGCTTTCATTCGGCGTCTCATCAAAAATGAAAATATTTTTGAAAACTACAAGTCTCATGGGTTTTAGTGGTGAAAAAATAATTTTAAAAATCGTTCGGGAAATGAGTTTACTCCCTGCTTACTTTCTTTGTATACATTCGACTATACGGGATTTACGGGAAATCGCGGGTTTTCGGTTGCCGGCGATTAAACTGCTTTCATTCGGCGTCTCATCAAAAATGAAAATATTTTTGAAAACTACAAGTCTCATGGGTTTTAGTGGTGAAAAAATAATTTTAAAAATCGTTCGGGAAATGAGTTTACTCCCTGCTTACTTTCTTTGTATACATTCGACTATACGGGATTTACGGGAAATCGCGGGTTTTCGGTTGCCGGCGATTAAACTGCTTTCATTCGGCGTCTCATCAAAAATGAAAATATTTTTGAAAACTACAAGTCTCATGGGTTTTAGTGGTGAAAAAATAATTTTAAAAATCGTTCGGGAAATGAGTTTACTCCCTGCTTACTTTCTTTGTATACATTCGACTATACGGGCCGAGCCGGGATTTACGGGAAATCGCGGGTTTTCGGTTGCCGGATTAAACTGCTTTCATTCGGCGTCTCATCAAAAATGAAAATATTTTTGAAAACTACAAGTCTCATGGGTTTTAGTGGTGAAAAAATAATTTTAAAAATCGTTCGGGAAATGAGTTTACTCCCTGCTACTTTCTTTGTATACATTCGACTATACGGGCCGAGCCGGGATTTACGGGAAATCGCGGGTTTTCGGTTGCCGGCGATTAAACTGCTTTCATTCGGCGTCTCATCAAAAATGAAAAATTTTTGAAAACTACAAGTCTCATGGGTTTTAGTGGTGAAAAAATAATTTTAAAAATCGTTCGGGAAATGAGTTTACTCCCTGCTTACTTTCTTTGTATACATTCGACTATACGGGATTTACGGGAAATCGCGGGTTTTCGGTTGCCGGCGATTAAACTGCTTTCATTCGGCGTCTCATCAAAAATGAAAATATTTTTGAAAACTACAAGTCTCATGGGTTTTAGTGGTGAAAAAAATTTTAAAAATCGTTCGGGAAATGAGTTTACTCCCTGCTACTTTCTTTGTATACATTCGACTATACGGGCCGAGCCGGGATTTACGGGAAATCGCGGGTTTTCGGTTGCCGGCGATTAAACTGCTTTCATTCGGCGTCTCATCAAAAATGAAAATATTTTTGAAAACTACAAGTCTCATGGGTTTTAGTGGTGAAAAAATAATTTTAAAAATCGTTCGGGAAATGAGTTTACTCCCTGCTTACTTTCTTTGTATACATTCGACTATACGGGATTTACGGGAAATCGCGGGTTTTCGGTTGCCGGCGATTAAACTGCTTTCATTCGGCGTCTCATCAAAAATGAAAATATTTTTGAAAACTACAAGTCTCATGGGTTTTAGTGGTGAAAAAATAATTTTAAAAATCGTTCGGGAAATGAGTTTACTCCTGCTTACTTTCTTTGTATACATTCGACTATACGGGATTTACGGGAAATCGCGGGTTTTCGGTTGCCGGCGATTAAACTGCTTTCATTCGGCGTCTCATCAAAAATGAAAATATTTTTGAAAACTACAAGTCTCATGGGTTTTAGTGGTGAAAAAATAATTTTAAAAATCGTTCGGGAAATGAGTTTACTCCCTGCTACTTTCTTTGTATACATTCGACTATACGGGCCGAGCCGGGATTTACGGGAAATCGCGGGTTTTCGGTTGCCGGCGATTAAACTGCTTTCATTCGGCGTCTCATCAAAAATGAAAATATTTTTGAAAACTACAAGTCTCATGGGTTTTAGTGGTGAAAAAATAATTTTAAAAATCGTTCGGGAAATGAGTTTACTCCCTGCTACTTTCTTTGTATACATTCGACTATACGGGCCGAGCCGGGATTTACGGGAAATCGCGGGTTTTCGGTTGCCGGATTAAACTGCTTTCATTCGGCGTCTCATCAAAAATGAAAAATTTTTGAAAACTACAAGTCTCATGGGTTTTAGTGGTGAAAAAATAATTTTAAAAATCGTTCGGGAAATGAGTTTACTCCCTGCTACTTTCTTTGTATACATTCGACTATACGGGATTTACGGGAAATCGCGGGTTTTCGGTTGCCGGCGATTAAACTGCTTTCATTCGGCGTCTCATCAAAAATGAAAATATTTTTGAAAACTACAAGTCTCATGGGTTTTAGTGGTGAAAAAATAATTTTAAAAATCGTTCGGGAAATGAGTTTACTCCCTGCTACTTTCTTTGTATACATTCGACTATACGGGCCGAGCCGGGATTTACGGGAAATCGCGGGTTTTCGGTTGCCGGCGATTAAACTGCTTTCATTCGGCGTCTCATCAAAAATGAAAATATTTTTGAAAACTACAAGTCTCATGGGTTTTAGTGGTGAAAAAATAATTTTAAAAATCGTTCGGGAAATGAGTTTACTCCCTGGGTACTTTCTTTGTATACATTCGACTATACGGGCCGAGCCGGGATTTACGGGAAATCGCGGGTTTTCGGTTGCCGGCGATTAAACTGCTTTCATTCGGCGTCTCATCAAAAATGAAAATATTTTTGAAAACTACAAGTCTCATGGGTTTTAGTGGTGAAAAAATAATTTTAAAAATCGTTCGGGAAATGAGTTTACTCCCTGCTACTTTCTTTGTATACATTCGACTATACGGGCCGAGCCGGGATTTACGGGAAATCGCGGGTTTTCGGTTGCCGGCGATTAAACTGCTTTCATTCGGCGTCTCATCAAAAATGAAAAATTTTTGAAAACTACAAGTCTCATGGGTTTTAGTGGTGAAAAAATAATTTTAAAAATCGTTCGGGAAATGAGTTTACTCCCTGCTTACTTTCTTTGTATACATTCGACTATACGGGATTTACGGGAAATCGCGGGTTTTCGGTTGCCGGCGATTAAACTGCTTTCATTCGGCGTCTCATCAAAAATGAAAATATTTTTGAAAACTACAAGTCTCATGGGTTTTAGTGGTGAAAAAATAATTTTAAAAATCGTTCGGGAAATGAGTTTACTCCCTGACTTTTTTTGTATACATTCGACTATACGGGCCGAGCCGGGATTTACGGGAAATCGCGGGTTTTCGGTTGCCGGCGATTAAACTGCTTTCATTCGGCGTCTCATCAAAAATGAAAATATTTTTGAAAACTACAAGTCTCATGGGTTTTAGTGGTGAAAAAATAATTTTAAAAATCGTTCGGGAAATGAGTTTACTCCCTGCTACTTTCTTTGTATACATTCGACTATACGGGCCGAGCCGGGATTTACGGGAAATCGCGGGTTTTCGGTTGCCGGCGATTAAACTGCTTTCATTCGGCGTCTCATCAAAAATGAAAAATTTTTGAAAACTACAAGTCTCATGGGTTTTAGTGGTGAAAAAATAATTTTAAAAATCGTTCGGGAAATGAGTTTACTCCCTGCTACTTTCTTTGTATACATTCGACTATACGGGCCGAGCCGGGATTTACGGGAAATCGCGGGTTTTCGGTTGCCGGCGATTAAACTGCTTTCATTCGGCGTCTCATCAAAAATGAAAAATTTTTGAAAACTACAAGTCTCATGGGTTTTAGTGGTGAAAAAATAATTTTAAAAATCGTTCGGGAAATGAGTTTACTCCCTGCTTACTTTCTTTGTATACATTCGACTATACGGGCCGAGCCGGGATTTACGGGAAATCGCGGGTTTTCGGTTGCCGGCGATTAAACTGCTTTCATTCGGCGTCTCATCAAAAATGAAAAATTTTTGAAAACTACAAGTCTCATGGGTTTTAGTGGTGAAAAAAAATTTTAAAAATCGTTCGGGAAATGAGTTTACTCCCTGCTTACTTTCTTTGTATACATTCGACTATACGGGATTTACGGGAAATCGCGGGTTTTCGGTTGCCGGCGATTAAACTGCTTTCATTCGGCGTCTCATCAAAAATGAAAATATTTTTGAAAACTACAAGTCTCATGGGTTTTAGTGGTGAAAAAATAATTTTAAAAATCGTTCGGGAAATGAGTTTACTCCCTGCTTACTTTCTTTGTATACATTCGACTATACGGGATTTACGGGAAATCGCGGGTTTTCGGTTGCCGGCGATTAAACTGCTTTCATTCGGCGTCTCATCAAAAATGAAAATATTTTTGAAAACTACAAGTCTCATGGGTTTTAGTGGTGAAAAAATAATTTTAAAAATCGTTCGGGAAATGAGTTTACTCCCTGCTACTTTCTTTGTATACATTCGACTATACGGGAGCCGGGATTTACGGGAAATCGCGGGTTTTCGGTTGCCGGCGATTAAACTGCTTTCATTCGGCGTCTCATCAAAAATGAAAAATTTTTGAAAACTACAAGTCTCATGGGTTTTAGTGGTGAAAAAATAATTTTAAAAATCGTTCGGGAAATGAGTTTACTCCCTGCTTACTTTCTTTGTATACATTCGACTATACGGGCCGAGGGATTTACGGGAAATCGCGGGTTTTCGGTTGCCGGCGATTAAACTGCTTTCATTCGGCGTCTCATCAAAAATGAAAACATTTTTGAAAACTACAAGTCTCATGGGTTTTAGTGGTGAAAAAATAATTTTAAAAATCGTTCGGGAAATGAGTTTACTCCCTGTTACTTTCTTTGTATACATTCCACTATACGGGCCGAGCCGGGATTTACGGGAAATCGCGGGTTTTCGGTTGCCGGCGATTAAACTGCTTTCATTCGGCGTCTCATCAAAAATGAAAATTTTTGAAAACTACAAGTCTCATGGGTTTTAGTGGTGAAAAAATAATTTTAAAAATCGTTCGGGAAATGAGTTTACTCCCTGCTTACTTTCTTTGTATACATTCGACTATACGGGATTTACGGGAAATCGCGGGTTTTCGGTTGCCGGCGATTAAACTGCTTTCATTCGGCGTCTCATCAAAAATGAAAATATTTTTGAAAACTACAAGTCTCATGGGTTTTAGTGGTGAAAAAATAATTTTAAAAATCGTTCGGGAAATGAGTTTACTCCCTGCTTACTTTCTTTGTATACATTCGACTATACGGGATTTACGGGAAATCGCGGGTTTTCGGTTGCCGGCGATTAAACTGCTTTCATTCGGCGTCTCATCAAAAATGAAAATATTTTTGAAAACTACAAGTCTCATGGGTTTTAGTGGTGAAAAATAATTTTAATTTTAAAAATCGTTCGGGAAATGAGTTTACTCCCTGCTTACTTTCTTTGTATACATTCGACTATACGGGATTTACGGGAAATCGCGGGTTTTCGGTTGCCGGCGATTAAACTGCTTTCATTCGGCGTCTCATCAAAAATGAAAATATTTTTGAAAACTACAAGTCTCATGGGTTTTAGTGGTGAAAAAATAATTTTAAAAATCGTTCGGGAAATGAGTTTACTCCCTGCTTACTTTCTTTGTATACATTCGACTATACGGGCCGAGCCTTTACGGGAAATCGCGGGTTTTCGGTTGCCGGCGATTAAACTGCTTTAATTCGGCGTCTCATCAAAAATGAAAATATTTTTGAAAACTACAAGTCTCATGGGTTTTAGTGGTGAAAAAATAATTTTAAAAATCGTTCGGGAAATGAGTTTACTCCCTGCTTACTTTCTTTGTATACATTCGACTATACGGGCCGAGCCGGGATTTACGGGAAATCGCGGGTTTTCGGTTGCCGGCGATTAAACTGCTTTCATTCGGCGTCTCATCAAAAATGAAAATATTTTTGAAAACTACAAGTCTCATGGGTTTTAGTGGTGAAAAAATAATTTTAAAAATCGTTCGGGAAATGAGTTTACTCCCTGCTACTTTCTTTGTATACATTCGACTATACGGGCCGAGCCGGGATTTACGGGAAATCGCGGGTTTTCGGTTGCCGGCGATTAAACTGCTTTCATTCGGCGTCTCATCAAAAATGAAAAATTTTTGAAAACTACAAGTCTCATGGGTTTTAGTGGTGAAAAAATAATTTTAAAAATCGTTCGGGAAATGAGTTTACTCCCTGCTTACTTTCTTTGTATACATTCGACTATACGGGATTTACGGGAAATCGCGGGTTTTCGGTTGCCGGCGATTAAACTGCTTTCATTCGGCGTCTCATCAAAAATGAAAATATTTTTGAAAACTACAAGTCTCATGGGTTTTAGTGGTGAAAAAATAATTTTAAAAATCGTTCGGGAAATGAGTTTACTCCCTGCTTACTTTCTTTGTATACATTCGACTATACGGGCCGATCGGGATTTACGGGAAATCGCGGGTTTTCGGTTGCCGGCGATTAAACTGCTTTCATTCGGCGTCTCATCAAAAATGAAAATATTTTTGAAAACTACAAGTCTCATGGGTTTTAGTGGTGAAAAAATAATTTTAAAAATCGTTCGGGAAATGAGTTTACTCCCTGCTTACTTTCTTTGTATACATTCGACTATACGGGATTTACGGGAAATCGCGGGTTTTCGGTTGCCGGCGATTAAACTGCTTTCATTCGGCGTCTCATCAAAAATGAAAATATTTTTGAAAACTACAAGTCTCATGGGTTTTAGTGGTGAAAAAATAATTTTAAAAATCGTTCGGGAAATGAGTTTACTCCCTGCTTACTTTCTTTGTATACATTCGACTATACGGGATTTACGGGAAATCGCGGGTTTTCGGTTGCCGGCGATTAAACTGCTTTCATTCGGCGTCTCATCAAAAATGAAAATATTTTTGAAAACTACAAGTCTCATGGGTTTTAGTGGTGAAAAAATAATTTTAAAAATCGTTCGGGAAATGAGTTTACTCCCTGCTTACTTTCTTTGTATACATTCGACTATACGGGAATTTACGGGAAATCGCGGGTTTTCGGTTGCCGGCGATTAAACTGCTTTCATTCGGCGTCTCATCAAAAATGAAAATATTTTTGAAAACTACAAGTCTCATGGGTTTTAGTGGTGAAAAAATAATTTTAAAAATCGTTCGGGAAATGAGTTTACTCCCTGCTTACTTTCTTTGTATACATTCGACTATACGGGCCGAGCCGGGATTTACGGGAAATCGCGGGTTTTCGGTTGCCGGCGATTAAACTGCTTTCATTCGGCGTCTCATCAAAAATGAAAATATTTTTGAAAACTACAAGTCTCATGGGTTTTAGTGGTGAAAAAATAATTTTAAAAATCGTTCGGGAAATGAGTTTACTCCCTGCTTACTTTCTTTGTATACATTCGACTATACGGGCCGAGCCGGGATTTACGGGAAATCGCGGGTTTTCGGTTGCCGGATTAAACTGCTTTCATTCGGCGTCTCATCAAAAATGAAAATATTTTTGAAAACTACAAGTCTCATGGGTTTTAGTGGTGAAAAAATAATTTTAAAAATCGTTCGGGAAATGAGTTTACTCCCTGCTTACTTTCTTTGTATACATTCGACTATACGGGATTTACGGGAAATCGCGGGTTTTCGGTTGCCGGCGATTAAACTGCTTTCATTCGGCGTCTCATCAAAAATGAAAATATTTTTGAAAACTACAAGTCTCATGGGTTTTAGTGGTGAAAAAATAATTTTAAAAATCGTTCGGGAAATGAGTTTACTCCCTGCTTACTTTCTTTGTATACATTCGACTATACGGGATTTACGGGAAATCGCGGGTTTTCGGTTGCCGGCGATTAAACTGCTTTCATTCGGCGTCTCATCAAAAATGAAAATATTTTTGAAAACTACAAGTCTCATGGGTTTTAGTGGTGAAAAAATAATTTTAAAAATCGTTCGGGAAATGAGTTTACTCCCTGCTTACTTTCTTTGTATACATTCGACTATACGGGCCGAGCCGGGATTTACGGGAAATCGCGGGTTTTCGGTTGCCGGCGATTAAACTGCTTTCATTCGGCGTCTCATCAAAAATGAAAATATTTTTGAAAACTACAAGTCTCATGGGTTTTAGTGGTGAAAAAATAATTTTAAAAATCGTTCGGGAAATGAGTTTACTCCCTGCTTACTTTCTTTGTATACATTCGACTATACGGGATTTACGGGAAATCGCGGGTTTTCGGTTGCCGGCGATTAAACTGCTTTCATTCGGCGTCTCATCAAAAATGAAAATATTTTTGAAAACTACAAGTCTCATGGGTTTTAGTGGTGAAAAAATAATTTTAAAAATCGTTCGGGAAATGAGTTTACTCCCTGCTACTTTCTTTGTATACATTCGACTATACGGGATTTACGGGAAATCGCGGGTTTTCGGTTGCCGGCGATTAAACTGCTTTCATTCGGCGTCTCATCAAAAATGAAAATATTTTTGAAAACTACAAGTCTCATGGGTTTTAGTGGTGAAAAAATAATTTTAAAAATCGTTCGGGAAATGAGTTTACTCCCTGCTTACTTTCTTTGTATACATTCGACTATACGGGATTTACGGGAAATCGCGGGTTTTCGGTTGCCGGCGATTAAACTGCTTTCATTCGGCGTCTCATCAAAAATGAAAATATTTTTGAAAACTACAAGTCTCATGGGTTTTAGTGGTGAAAAAATAATTTTAAAAATCGTTCGGGAAATGAGTTTACTCCCTGCTTACTTTCTTTGTATACATTCGACTATACGGATTTACGGGAAATCGCGGGTTTTCGGTTGCCGGCGATTAAACTGCTTTCATTCGGCGTCTCATCAAAAATGAAAATATTTTTGAAAACTACAAGTCTCATGGGTTTTAGTGGTGAAAAAATAATTTTAAAAATCGTTCGGGAAATGAGTTTACTCCCTGCTTACTTTCTTTGTATACATTCGACTATACGGGATTTACGGGAAATCGCGGGTTTTCGGTTGCCGGCGATTAAACTGCTTTCATTCGGCGTCTCATCAAAAATGAAAATATTTTTGAAAACTACAAGTCTCATGGGTTTTAGTGGTGAAAAAATAATTTTAAAAATCGTTCGGGAAATGAGTTTACTCCCTGCTACTTTCTTTGTATACATTCGACTATACGGGCCGAGCGGGATTTACGGGAAATCGCGGGTTTTCGGTTGCCGGCGATTAAACTGCTTTCATTCGGCGTCTCATCAAAAATGAAAATATTTTTGAAAACTACAAGTCTCATGGGTTTTAGTGGTGAAAAAATAATTTTAAAAATCGTTCGGGAAATGAGTTTACTCCCTGCTTACTTTCTTTGTATACATTCGACTATACGGGCCGAGCCGGGATTTACGGGAAATCGCGGGTTTTCGGTTGCCGGCGATTAAACTGCTTTCATTCGGCGTCTCATCAAAAATGAAAATATTTTTGAAAACTACAAGTCTCATGGGTTTTAGTGGTGAAAAAATAATTTTAAAAATCGTTCGGGAAATGAGTTTACTCCCTGCTACTTTCTTTGTATACATTCGACTATACGGGCCGAGCCGGGATTTACGGGAAATCGCGGGTTTTCGGTTGCCGGCGATTAAACTGCTTTCATTCGGCGTCTCATCAAAAATGAAAATATTTTTGAAAACTACAAGTCTCATGGGTTTTAGTGGTGAAAAAATAATTTTAAAAATCGTTCGGGAAATGAGTTTACTCCCTGCTTACTTTCTTTGTATACATTCGACTATACGGATTTACGGGAAATCGCGGGTTTTCGGTTGCCGGCGATTAAACTGCTTTCATTCGGCGTCTCATCAAAAATGAAAATATTTTTGAAAACTACAAGTCTCATGGGTTTTAGTGGTGAAAAAATAATTTTAAAAATCGTTCGGGAAATGAGTTTACTCCCTGCTTACTTTCTTTGTATACATTCGACTATACGGGATTTACGGGAAATCGCGGGTTTTCGGTTGCCGGCGATTAAACTGCTTTCATTCGGCGTCTCATCAAAAATGAAAATATTTTTGAAAACTACAAGTCTCATGGGTTTTAGTGGTGAAAAAATAATTTTAAAAATCGTTCGGGAAATGAGTTTACTCCCTGCTACTTTCTTTGTATACATTCGACTATACGGGCCGAGCGGGATTTACGGGAAATCGCGGGTTTTCGGTTGCCGGCGATTAAACTGCTTTCATTCGGCGTCTCATCAAAAATGAAAATATTTTTGAAAACTACAAGTCTCATGGGTTTTAGTGGTGAAAAAATAATTTTAAAAATCGTTCGGGAAATGAGTTTACTCCCTGCTTACTTTCTTTGTATACATTCGACTATACGGGATTTACGGGAAATCGCGGGTTTTCGGTTGCCGGCGATTAAACTGCTTTCATTCGGCGTCTCATCAAAAATGAAAATATTTTTGAAAACTACAAGTCTCATGGGTTTTAGTGGTGAAAAAATAATTTTAAAAATCGTTCGGGAAATGAGTTTACTCCCTGCTTACTTTCTTTGTATACATTCGACTATACGGGATTTACGGGAAATCGCGGGTTTTCGGTTGCCGGCGATTAAACTGCTTTCATTCGGCGTCTCATCAAAAATGAAAATATTTTTGAAAACTACAAGTCTCATGGGTTTTAGTGGTGAAAAAATAATTTTAAAAATCGTTCGGGAAATGAGTTTACTCCCTGCTTACTTTCTTTGTATACATTCGACTATACGGGATTTACGGGAAATCGCGGGTTTTCGGTTGCCGGCGATTAAACTGCTTTCATTCGGCGTCTCATCAAAAATGAAAATATTTTTGAAAACTACAAGTCTCATGGGTTTTAGTGGTGAAAAAATAATTTTAAAAATCGTTCGGGAAATGAGTTTACTCCCTGCTTACTTTCTTTGTATACATTCGACTATACGGGATTTACGGGAAATCGCGGGTTTTCGGTTGCCGGCGATTAAACTGCTTTCATTCGGCGTCTCATCAAAAATGAAAATATTTTTGAAAACTACAAGTCTCATGGGTTTTAGTGGTGAAAAAATAATTTTAAAAATCGTTCGGGAAATGAGTTTACTCCCTGCTTACTTTCTTTGTATACATTCGACTATACGGGATTTACGGGAAATCGCGGGTTTTCGGTTGCCGGCGATTAAACTGCTTTCATTCGGCGTCTCATCAAAAATGAAAATATTTTTGAAAACTACAAGTCTCATGGGTTTTAGTGGTGAAAAAATAATTTTAAAAATCGTTCGGGAAATGAGTTTACTCCCTGCTTACTTTCTTTGTATACATTCGACTATACGGGCCGAGCCGGGATTTACGGGAAATCGCGGGTTTTCGGTTGCCGATTAAACTGCTTTCATTCGGCGTCTCATCAAAAATGAAAATATTTTTGAAAACTACAAGTCTCATGGGTTTTAGTGGTGAAAAAATAATTTTAAAAATCGTTCGGGAAATGAGTTTACTCCCTGCTTACTTTCTTTGTATACATTCGACTATACGAGCCGGGATTTACGGGAAATCGCGGGTTTTCGGTTGCCGGCGATTAAACTGCTTTCATTCGGCGTCTCATCAAAAATGAAAATATTTTTGAAAACTACAAGTCTCATGGGTTTTAGTGGTGAAAAAATAATTTTAAAAATCGTTCGGGAAATGAGTTTACTCCCTGCTTACTTTCTTTGTATACATTCGACTATACGGGCCGAGCCGGGATTTACGGGAAATCGCGGGTTTTCGGTTGCCGGCGATTAAACTGCTTTCATTCGGCGTCTCATCAAAAATGAAAATATTTTTGAAAACTACAAGTCTCATGGGTTTTAGTGGTGAAAAAATAATTTTAAAAATCGTTCGGGAAATGAGTTTACTCCCTGCTTACTTTCTTTGTATACATTCGACTATACGGGATTTACGGGAAATCGCGGGTTTTCGGTTGGGCGATTAAACTGCTTTCATTCGGCGTCTCATCAAAAATGAAAATATTTTTGAAAACTACAAGTCTCATGGGTTTTAGTGGTGAAAAAATAATTTTAAAAATCGTTCGGGAAATGAGTTTACTCCCTGCTTACTTTCTTTGTATACATTCGACTATACGGGATTTACGGGAAATCGCGGGTTTTCGGTTGCCGGCGATTAAACTGCTTTCATTCGGCGTCTCATCAAAAATGAAAATATTTTTGAAAACTACAAGTCTCATGGGTTTTAGTGGTGAAAAAATAATTTTAAAAATCGTTCGGGAAATGAGTTTACTCCCTGCTTACTTTCTTTGTATACATTCGACTATACGGGATTTACGGGAAATCGCGGGTTTTCGGTTGCCGGCGATTAAACTGCTTTCATTCGGCGTCTCATCAAAAATGAAAATATTTTTGAAAACTACAAGTCTCATGGGTTTTAGTGGTGAAAAAATAATTTTAAAAATCGTTCGGGAAATGAGTTTACTCCCTGGGTACTTTCTTTGTATACATTCGACTATACGGGCCGAGCCGGGATTTACGGGAAATCGCGGGTTTTCGGTTGCCGGCGATTAAACTGCTTTCATTCGGCGTCTCATCAAAAATGAAAATATTTTTGAAAACTACAAGTCTCATGGGTTTTAGTGGTGAAAAAATAATTTTAAAAATCGTTCGGGAAATGAGTTTACTCCCTGCTACTTTCTTTGTATACATTCGACTATACGAGGGATTTACGGGAAATCGCGGGTTTTCGGTTGCCGGCGATTAAACTGCTTTCATTCGGCGTCTCATCAAAAATGAAAATATTTTTGAAAACTACAAGTCTCATGGGTTTTAGTGGTGAAAAAATAATTTTAAAAATCGTTCGGGAAATGAGTTTACTCCCTGCTTACTTTCTTTGTATACATTCGACTATACGGGATTTACGGGAAATCGCGGGTTTTCGGTTGCCGGCGATTAAACTGCTTTCATTCGGCGTCTCATCAAAAATGAAAATATTTTTGAAAACTACAAGTCTCATGGGTTTTAGTGGTGAAAAAATAATTTTAAAAATCGTTCGGGAAATGAGTTTACTCCCTGCTTACTTTCTTTGTATACATTCGACTATACGGGATTTACGGGAAATCGCGGGTTTTCGGTTGCCGGCGATTAAACTGCTTTCATTCGGCGTCTCATCAAAAATGAAAATATTTTTGAAAACTACAAGTCTCATGGGTTTTAGTGGTGAAAAAATAATTTTAAAAATCGTTCGGGAAATGAGTTTACTCCCTGCTTACTTTCTTTGTATACATTCGACTATACGGGATTTACGGGAAATCGCGGGTTTTCGGTTGCCGGCGATTAAACTGCTTTCATTCGGCGTCTCATCAAAAATGAAAATATTTTTGAAAACTACAAGTCTCATGGGTTTTAGTGGTGAAAAAATAATTTTAAAAATCGTTCGGGAAATGAGTTTACTCCCTGCTTACTTTCTTTGTATACATTCGACTATACGGGATTTACGGGAAATCGCGGGTTTTCGGTTGCCGGCGATTAAACTGCTTTCATTCGGCGTCTCATCAAAAATGAAAATATTTTTGAAAACTACAAGTCTCATGGGTTTTAGTGGTGAAAAAATAATTTTAAAAATCGTTCGGGAAATGAGTTTACTCCCTGCTTACTTTCTTTGTATACATTCGACTATGGGCCGAGCGGGATTTACGGGAAATCGCGGGTTTTCGGTTGCCGGCGATTAAACTGCTTTCATTCGGCGTCTCATCAAAAATGAAAATATTTTTGAAAACTACAAGTCTCATGGGTTTTAGTGGTGAAAAAATAATTTTAAAAATCGTTCGGGAAATGAGTTTACTCCCTGCTTACTTTCTTTGTATACATTCGACTATACGGGCAGCCGGGATTTACGGGAAATCGCGGGTTTTCGGTTGCCGGCGATTAAACTGCTTTCATTCGGCGTCTCATCAAAAATGAAAATATTTTTGAAAACTACAAGTCTCATGGGTTTTAGTGGTGAAAAAATAATTTTAAAAATCGTTCGGGAAATGAGTTTACTCCCTGCTTACTTTCTTTGTATACATTCGACTATACGGGCCGAGCCGGGATTTACGGGAAATCGCGGGTTTTCGGTTGCCGGAGATTAAACTGCTTTCATTCGGCGTCTCATCAAAAATGAAAATATTTTTGAAAACTACAAGTCTCATGGGTTTTAGTGGTGAAAAAATAATTTTAAAAATCGTTCGGGAAATGAGTTTACTCCCTGCTTACTTTCTTTGTATACATTCGACTATACGGGATTTACGGGAAATCGCGGGTTTTCGGTTGCCGGCGATTAAACTGCTTTCATTCGGCGTCTCATCAAAAATGAAAATATTTTTGAAAACTACAAGTCTCATGGGTTTTAGTGGTGAAAAAATAATTTTAAAAATCGTTCGGGAAATGAGTTTACTCCCTGCTTACTTTCTTTGTATACATTCGACTATACGGGATTTACGGGAAATCGCGGGTTTTCGGTTGCCGGCGATTAAACTGCTTTCATTCGGCGTCTCATCAAAAATGAAAATATTTTTGAAAACTACAAGTCTCATGGGTTTTAGTGGTGAAAAAATAATTTTAAAAATCGTTCGGGAAATGAGTTTACTCCCTGCTTACTTTCTTTGTATACATTCGACTATACGGGATTTACGGGAAATCGCGGGTTTTCGGTTGCCGGCGATTAAACTGCTTTCATTCGGCGTCTCATCAAAAATGAAAATATTTTTGAAAACTACAAGTCTCATGGGTTTTAGTGGTGAAAAAATAATTTTAAAAATCGTTCGGGAAATGAGTTTACTCCCTGCTTACTTTCTTTGTATACATTCGACTATACGGGCCGAGCCGGGATTTACGGGAAATCGCGGGTTTTCGGTTGCCGGCGATTAAACTGCTTTCATTCGGCGTCTCATCAAAAATGAAAATATTTTTGAAAACTACAAGTCTCATGGGTTTTAGTGGTGAAAAAATAATTTTAAAAATCGTTCGGGAAATGAGTTTACTCCCTGCTACTTTCTTTGTATACATTCGACTATACGGGCGATGGGATTACGGGAAATCGCGGGTTTTCGGTTGCCGGCGATTAAACTGCTTTCATTCGGCGTCTCATCAAAAATGAAAATATTTTTGAAAACTACAAGTCTCATGTTTTAGTGTGAAAAAAAT